>JARKHS020024407.1:0-81612 GCA_030143305.2 Amblyomma americanum | reverse complement strand
CAATACCAAAATCGGTAACATAAACGTGAAGCTTGAGACAGTGGAAGATAACGCCTCAGTATATATACAAACGTGTTGCCGACCGAACCGGCAGTTTTTCTTCTGAATAGTGCTGTCGCATATCGTGCCTTCGCTAACCGAGACTATGCTGGGTGATGATGGTTGGCCAGCACACTCGTTTAGTACCCCGTCGGTCACCGGAATCGCAGTAGGTGCTTCCGCAGCAGACGAACCAGACTACGGTTGTCTTCCAAGGAGGGTGTGGACCACCATCCTGCTGAACCTCAATGTGCGGTCACGGCTCTCCATCGCTGCATTGGGCCCAAAGTTTGCCGACCTCAACTAAAGTGGCAATGCTTTGAGGATTGTACGATGCGGCACGGCCAACACTGTGGACGCCCTCACGAAAACCCTGGACTGGGGGCGAAGTCAGCACGTGCGTGTTCTGGACCTCACCAACTGCTTCTTGAGCGACCCGGACGTTCTTCTGGCTTGCATAGCCATGTGTGATGAATTGGGCGAGCTGCTCTGCGTAGACTGCCTGCTCGACGTGCGACAGCTCTTACGAATCGTCGCTGAACGCCTCCGGAAGCTTGAAAGGTTCGAGTTCTCTATGTTCTGCAGCGATTCCTTTCAACGCAAAGCACGCACCTCCTCCTCAGACCTTGGAAATAACTCTAATTCAAGAGCTCTAATACTAAGGATTATGTACGTCGAGGTGCGTTCCACCCGGCCCGCGGTTTTCAACCTCCTGTTTGATTTCCTGAAACATTGTCCCAGTAAGAGCAACCTTCATGTGCACACACTCCATGGTGTTCACACGCTGTTAGTTCGTACGTACGCGCAGCTTGCAAATGACGCGCAATACCGTCTCCAAGTGTTCACGTACACCACTGAGGAGAACGTTGAAGAAATGCGCCATGAAATCAAGGGACTTTCAGAATTTGAGAACCCAATCGTCGCCATGATCACTGTCTGCGGGAATGCGGAGATCTTCTTGCCGGGGCTGCGATCAGCAAGTGCTATCGACGACAGACCCCGTGTACACTGCTACACTGCACAGGCGGACAGAACGAAGCAAATGCTACTGACGGTGACTGCTACCGCTGAAGCCGCTGGTAGTCTAAGGCAAACAGCGGAAGGTAACTACTGGAGCCATATCCGACACCTGACGGTGGTTTCTAGACCTACACCTGCTGATCACCCGAGGAATGCACCATTAACCTGTGCCCCACCAGAGTTCAAGGACGACCTCGTCAGCTTTTTCCACGCCTTCAGGGCCATCACTGAACTTAACATCAACGCCTTCCACTTCTCCAGACACCTCAGCTTCCCTGGCATTGCCGAGCTGTCACGTCTAATCCACCTGCGCTCTCTGTCTGTGGCTCCGTGTGCGCTCAGGGGTAGCAAGTTCTCGATGGAACAGTTAGGGTTCTCTTGCCCTAGACTGAAGGAACTGGACGTGCGCTCGAACTTTATTGGGGACCCTGCTTGGCCCTGCTTGTCTTGTCATAGCAAAGACCAATTTGTGTTCATTCCACAGGGACAAGTTTTGTTGACCTGGTTAGCCGACATAGTTAGAGGCACAGGTCTTCAGACCCTGACCCTGTATAAGGTCCCGGGCTTGCATTCCTTCAGCTTCCTGCCGGCGTGCCGCGTCACAGAACTTCGGCTTTCTGCCATGGACATTATGAGCGTCACTCGATTGATAGAGCTGGCAGGGCTACTGTGTGCCAATCCCAACCTCAGTAAACTCACCATCGAGCACAGGCAGCTAGCCCTAGACTGCGGGATACTGTGGGCGGAGCTGTCGAAGCTGAGAAGGTTACAGTTTCTGAGTCTCCTTTCGCAGTGCCAAGCCTCTGATATGGTTGTGCTGAGCTACGCCTCATTACTGCAGCGCAGTCTACCCTTGCTGGAAGGGTTGCACGTGCACTTTCTTAGTCGTGGAATGAGCTGCATTACCTGGATCACGACCACAGCAAGAAGTGAAAGGTTGAGCCACAATGTTTCTGAGGTGGCCCGATTCCTGAAGCTTGACAGCAGCCCCTGTGTCCAGCATAGCATGCAAACCTTCATCGGACTCCAGAAGCCCAGATACCGCGGCTGGTGCAACTTCTAGTTGTTTTCAAGTCGTCAACAGCAGCGACAACAGACCCTGTCTCGATTAATCAACGACAACTCTGAACCCTGTACGATTTCTGTCTGGGAAAGGCTGCTTCCAGTGTTTTCGTATCAAAATGACGGAGCCAGTGATCAATTTGGCTCTAATCTTTCTTAACATGTTTTTTTACTGCTATAAATTTAACGAAATCACTTTCGTACTCTTCTTCGGAGTCTTATTATCCTAATTGTGTATCCATTTTACCTGCACGTACGTATCCAGCGTTTTTATAGATAGATGAAGAGTCTTTAACCTGCGAAATTAGTCTAGCCTTAATTTTGACCGGGAAGCTGTGTGAAGAACAAAACTCTAGAAATAAAAGTAAAGGTTCATCTACCGTTTTGTTTCTGAGCGTCCTTGATCCTGCTAACAGTCTATACATGATTTTTTTCTTTCCTCACTTGCACCTTCGAAAATACTGGGAGTACCCCTGCTTAAGGTATATAAAAGGTACGCCCCTGCATTTCCTGCTAGGCACCGTGTTTAAGCATCTACACGTGCTTCTCGTCGTGAAAATACGGATAAAGCTTCGACGTAGAGTTGTCAGAACGATGTCGAGTGCCTTTGAGATAAGTTTCATCAGTGCTGTGACACTAGAAGATAATAAAGTAAAGTAGTTTAAAAGATATGTGAATCATTTTATTATCGCTGCGTTGCGTCTTCACGACGACACCCGTCGGGTTATGTGGCTTTTTTCGTACCCTCTGAGCTGCCTAAAGAACCCATGGCACAGCTGATGAACACTGCGATTGTAAAAATAAATGAAAAAATATCGTCCATGCTTATCCTTACCAAACGTGTCATATAAGCTAATCAGATGGCTATATTATCAGGCTAAGCAGATGTAGCTTGCGAATAGGACACCCGATTAGATCAAGGTTGCGCTTAACAATGCTCAGCTCATTCTGCACATCATGCCCATTGACAGTTTGACATCAGCTTGACTGGCTTCTATTAAACAGCGGCTATCTGATTGCCGCGCAGAGGGTCCCCAAGAGGGCGAACGGGATGGCTACGTTGGTTACGTTAACATTGTTGAAGCAAAAGGAAGACTACATGATGTCTTTCGTCTTCTTCTTTCATATCGGTCATGCGACCATGACTAAAGAAGTTGCGTATCTAATTCTGCGAAGAAAATTGGCGAGCTACGTAAAAAACTTACATGGTTACTTTTTTATCAGTGGCTGCTGCGAGCATACAAAACTTGAACGTAAAAATCCACGAATAGGACAAACACATTTCGCGCACGCTGCATTCTGTGGTGAACTACTGAGCAGTAGAAATACGTGCATCTAAGTTCGTACCGTTACGGATGCATTGTGCTGGCGTCCCGGGTACGGCAATAGAAGTCTACACAGAGCTTCCACAGGCTACGTTGCAGCTTGCTGCTGCGACGTTGATTGACAGAGCAGCTTGCTTCGTACAGCATTTCTCCGTGGGCTTGCAATCTACATAACAGTGGCCGCACACCACCTAAAGTCTCTTCAGTAGAAGAGATAGTTTAGGGTGGAGGCGAAGTTTGCTGAAAAAAGCTGGCCGGAGCGAACTGCAGAGTCTACCAGGACCCCTAACTGGCGCCACTGACTCATTCTGTGACGTAACAAGCTACGTAAGAAGCTTACATGCTTACTTTTTTTTATCAGTGGCTGCTACGAGCAGACAGAACTCTCGTGCAGCTGTCGACATTGAAAGATTTCTCAAAGCTTCGCCGACAGCTGGAGCGGGCCGCGTGAAGAGCAGGAAATTGCTGGCTAATTATCGTAAAATTGTTAACGCAGAGAAAATGTCGGGGCGTTTCCTTCTGTTTGGATATGAGCATACTATGCAGTTCAGTATGAACTCTTTTGTATGGCACCAGGTAAATTAGGTCGACCATCAATTATGCAAATTGCGCAAAGATATGAAAAATAAGCAACCTTTCCACTAATAAGCAGATTGTTTCGTCACTACGACAATAAATTTGCAACTAGGACCCTTCCATCCACGGCAGGAAGCATAGCCCCCTACCGTACAGAATAGGGCGGTGTGATTGCGGCTATAACATAGGCTTCTGGGCTACACTATTCTAATCTACATTGCTGGCGAACACTGATTCCTGAAGGAGTAGTTTCACCAAGTATTGAACTGTGCCTTCGCCTCATCAATGCATATTTCTCCTCGTTCTATTAAGCCCGCGTCAACCCTTAGTTGCGTAAACGTCTCTTGCCAAATAAAAGCACAGCACGCCTAAGAGCAAAACCACATGTCCTTACAAAATAACGACCACCAATCTCTTATACCACTACATGAAATAAAGTACGGTAATTGAGATACCGTGGTAATCGATGTAATGATGGTAATCGAGGTACTATGGCTGTATGGTTTGCAGTGAAATGTTATTTAAGCGGTGAGCGAAATTGTTCGCATAAAAAATAGACTTATTTCTCGCAATGCGCGCCTTATCTTTTCTTTTCCGAGGCTTTACGAACGTGCAACTGTCAGCTTGAATGTTTCGAGTGCTTGCGGATTAAATAAAGCGAATATGACTCGCACGTGAACATTACTGCGCTAGAGGCCCAACTTTTTCTGTTATACCCAGTGAAAATGCGATCCGTAGTTTGGTTCATGGCTACTTTTCTGGCAACCAAGAAAGTTCATCTTTTGGGTTCGGCAATGTTAGCGCGTCCAGTTTTCGGTCATTTGCGCCGTTTCCGCGCGAACTTCCTGACACGTTTTGCGTGCATTCCAACGATTCAGGATAAAAGATTTTTGAACGAAAACTAGTTTATGAACGCCATTTTCTTCATATATTCTAAGGTTTCACTATGACAAAAAAAAAATATCCGCAGATATCCAGTCGGCAGGGTTGCATTCTTTCGGTGTTAACGTTTTGCTCTCGTCAAAAACGTTCCCTATTGGTTTTCTACGGCAGTCTTAACTGTTCGATGCGAGCGATTGAAACGCTATAAAATTAAGATTTTGCCACCTAACTGAAGAACGGACCATTACCGTCAATATTTCTATAACAGTGCCCTACAATATTATAGTATTGAAACTTTTTGCCCAAAAACGTTGCACATGTTCAGGGAACTTCTGCCTAGGGCTGGTGTCGGTGGTGGTAAGGTACGCGTCGGCGTCTCTCTGGGAGCTAATGCGAGTCTTTAAACGTGCAGGTGTGTGTGTCAAGGCAGTGCGCTGTGATTTAATAATTACACCCTGTTGTGTTTATACATGCTGTCCCGCTGGTGTGGTATCCACGACCTCCGTCTGCGTGCGGGTCTCGGGAGCAGAGGGTCGTGTTCGTTCGTGGGTGTTGTCGCTATCGTGTGTGGTCTGTTGTTCAGCGCTGGCAACAGCGGCAGACGGAGCAGGTGTGGACTGTTGCGTCCGCTTAATTATGTTTTTTCATTCTATACTTGATGCACAGATTGCATTTAGAGACTTACTAATCCTACTCGCAGCACGGAACAATGCCCAAAAGACTCAAAACGTATTGTCAAGTGCTCCCTTGGTGCGCTTTGTTCTAAACTGCGCTCTCGATGAAAAAAAAAATGTTTCAGATGACACATCAATGTCCTTCACAGCTATTTTGAGTGAACAATAATAGTTTTCTGCGCACTCTGCAGTTCGGCAAAAGAATTGTAGGATATTTTGCAGACAAACCGAGTTGACGTGCGAAAGTGTTCAGCGTGATTGGCTCATGATTTTGGTTTGCTGTGTTGTCATGTCTGGCGAAGAAGTTAGATTCACGTTAAGCTCTGATCGAGGTCGAGCTAATCTGATGTTTTCGCACCGCAGATGGAAGTAGACGATGACGACGATTTGAAATGCACAGCGCCAGAGTGTGTTGCAGTTTGACTTGTGCCATTTTATGAGGCCGAAAACTCCAGGCGGGATCGGCTGCGGGGAAAGCATAGTGATCTGATGCAATGGCCAGCGCGGCTTATCTGTTCGCGCCGCCGTGGGTTTGACACCCCAGTATCGGAAATGTTTATATATTCTTTATTTCTGCATTTGCGAAGGTCACATTCAAGGTCAAGCTTCACACTAACAAGTTGAAAGCTCGTGTGAAAAGCAAGGAGGACAGTAAAGGACATCAATATCAGCCATCAAAAACACAATACAACTGTGCAGATCTAAACACTAAAGAGCTGAGTACAAATAAGTTAAATGTTCCCTATGAGATAATAGAGACAGCAACATGAAATTTCTTCTTAAAACTGCGAGGCATCGAGGATAGTAGAAGAGCATACAACACATAATATTAAAAAGAAACTGTCGTCATCCACAAAACATCAGAAAAAATTTCTCATCAAGACATTCTTTTTACAGCTGGTATTTTCCCTTCAGCATTCAACTGATTTAGTCTGTTGAAAATGAAGAATGTCGTCACTTGCCTTCCATTATTAGCACGAACCGGAAGTACTGTCCATTTCATTTTTTTTTTTAGCGAGTAAATATGGGTGGATCCATTTGAGGAGAGCAAGTTCAATGCGATAAATTTCGACATTAGCAAATTACGCGACACTGCGAAGAAAAAGAACCTTCAAATGGTACGTGGTAAACGTTTTCTCGAGTGGCAAGTGACCGATTTTTAATCGCTTCTTTCGGGGCCGGCGCTCTTCAACGAAGTGTATACGGCCACCGCGATTTTCTGTGAAGTGGCACGAAAACTGCGCAGAATCAATCTCGATGACACAAACGTCATTCCTCAGACAGCCGAAACATAACAGCTATGCATATAAGGAACGTGTTGTTAAAGAAGCACTAGCCTGTGTGGAAGACAGCCCTATTCCATATCGTCCTTTCGCTACCGATCCTTGTGTCTTTCTTTGTTTTAACTGTACCTTTTGGAGTGCGTGGCAATGTAAGGCCAGCTTTATTACCTGTGCGAATGCGTTCATAGGCCAAGAGGGGCAAATTCCTTTTCTGCTATTGTTTCTGCTCTTGTAACACGCGCTGAGAAGGTCCTGTTGTTGCTCTGCACCAGCTGGTTTTTGTTACATATGTCCCGGCAAGATATATTGTTTGCTCCCATGTACTTTTCGACATATCATGTATAGATTGATTACTTATTTGGCCGTCAAAAAAACTTCCCTTTGTTTCGCTAGCAGCGACTATACTTGGTGCAATCGTTCAGGATGCATTTTTGGTCAGCACCCCATCGGCGAGCGGAATTGATCTACGGGATTCCAGAATGCAGGATCCAAACTACAGATGGTTTCCAAGGAGGGTGTCGATTCACATACTGCATAACCTCGATGCGCTGCCACGGCTCTGCATCGCAGCCCGCGGCCCAACGTTTGCCGCCCTCATGTACAGTGACCACGCCTTAAGGATTGTCCGGTGTGGCGCAACCAACACTGCCATCGCCCTCAAAAGAACCCTGGATTGTGGTTGAAATTAGCGTACGTGTTCAATTCCTCAGCAACTGCTTCTTGAGGCCCCGGATGTCCTTCTAGGCAGCATAGCCTTGTGCTAGAAATAGTCGAGCTGCTCTGCGTTGGCTGCCCGCTCGATGCGGGACAGCATTTACCGCTCTTCGTTCAACGCCTCCGCAATCTTGAGAAGCTGGAATTCTCTGTGTTCTGCCGCAATTCCTTTCCCCACAAACCAGTCAGCTTCCCTTCCAGCCCTTGCAAGGCCTCTGAAGCACGAACGCTTACCCTCCGGTTTATTCTCGTCGAAGTCCGTAGCGCCTGTCACACAGGTTTCGAGCTGTTGTTTCCATTCCTGCAAAAGTGTCCGAGTATGAACCACATCTACGTGCACACACTCGATGACACGCACAGTTCGTTCCGCACTGCGCGCTTCTTGCAACAAGTGCACCAGTCCCTGTCCATGAGTTCACCTACACCACTGAAGAAAACGTTCAGGAAATTTGCCGGGAATTCAAGGGCGCTCTGATCATCGCCTGCGGCAACGTGAAAGTCTACATGCAGGTGTTACGACAAAGAAGTGCTATCAGAGGCAGACCTAGTCTGAACTGGAACCCTGTTCGTGTGGACAGGCTCATACAGATGCTTCTGAGGGCGAATGCTACTGCAGAAGCAGTGAGCAGACTCAAGGAAGTAGCGGAGAAACCCTGCTGAAGCCACGTCCGACACATCGCGTTGATTTCTAGACCGAAGCTTGTTGACCTTCCGCGTACGCCACCAGTGACCTGGGCCCCACCAAAGTTCAAAGGGCGACATCCTCATCTCCTTCCAATTCTTCAGAGCTATCACTGAACTTAACCTCAACGCCTTCCACTTTTCTAAGCACCTCAACTTCTTTGGCACTGCCGAGCTGTCGGGTCTCAACTGCCTGCGTGCTCTCTCTGTGGCTCCGTGTGCTCTGGGAACAGTAGATTCTCGATGGAACAGCTAGGGTTCTCTTGTCCAAGACTGGACGAACTGGACGTGCGCTCGAACTTTATTGGTGACCGTGCTTGGCCTTGCTTTTGTTGTCACAGCAAAGAGCCTTTTATGCAGAGCCCACAGGGAGTAGTTGTTTACTCCTGCATCGCTCATCTAGCTGGAGCGACAGGTCTTCGGACTCTGGCCTTTTGTAAGGTGTCGGGCTTGTATTCATTCAGCTTCCTGCCGGCGGCACGGTCCTAGCGGCGTGTTCCGAGTACCGAAAGCAGATGAACGTATACATTCGAGATCCGAGCGGCAATTCCGTACGTTCCCAGAGTGAGCCAAGCCCTAGGGCGCGTAACTTCAACGTACAATCTATGTGTTCCACATACCCCTTCAAGAAATCTTTGAAGCAAGTTGATAAACGTGAAGTATCGTTTGCCCGAAATGTATCATGGAGTAATATAGAGAGTTCCATGCGCTTGCTCTAACGACGTTTGTATCGGCGAATCCGGCAGGTTGATAACACGCCTGCAATGGCAAAAACTTGACGTGTCGAATGGCGATAAGGCATCGAACGTTGTTGCTGAACACGCTTTAACACATCATCATAACACTGACAGGGAGAACAACACTGTCATAGCTAAAGAGAAAAAGTTGTTACCGATGCTGATGTTGGAATAATCCTTAATTCAGAACCGCTAACACTAAAAACAGGTGAAATGTGAATCTTCGATTAATCTACTTACTGTTATTACACTGCAAATCGCATACCTAAATTGCGACCAAGCTTTGGTCCCCTTCAGTGAACAAAGGACCTGTGCGGGTTCAGAAAGGTCGAATTGTGACCTTTAAGTGATCAGTGACCTTGAACTTGATTGGAATACTGAACTAGGTGAAATTTTGTTTAATTATACTCTTAACCCTGTTTGGGGGTCGTGCCACGGTGGGAATACAAATGATTGAAACGGACCACTAATACGTAAAAAACCTTCAAACATGAGACGTAATGACGACGAAGATTTCACGCTAGAGTAATGCAAGCACAATATTCAGATACGGTTGCACTGGAGCTAATGGATAGAGAAAGCAAAAAATGCGAACGAATAGTGCAGTGTAAGGAACTATATTGAATATTACAAATATAACGACATAACCCGAGCACTATTAGGTACTATACGTAGAAAAAGCATTCCTTCGGGGCGAGTATCGTTTGTTTTATTGAGAGGCATGAAAAATCGACATATTTTCTCGCTGAATAACTTCGTCTCTGATCAGCTTACTGGAAGGAAACAAAAAGTTCGAAACTCATCAGAGGGCTTCAGAACAATAGCACAGTCCGCCTTCAGATCCCCTCGCCTTGTTGAAGCAATAAGCGATAGGAAGTGAGTCATTTCCTCAAAGGCAACCACGAATGAGCTTCAGTAGGAAGGAAGGAGCGATCTAAGCTGATTTCAGCACAAAATTGCCGAGTTGACGTGAACGATAAGGGACCATCGCGGACGTGACGGAGACACATCAGCAGCTTCTAGCAGTTTTGCCTCGGGTCACGTTCGTCCTCGACACGATGGCCTTGCGAGTGGCGTGAGCGCTGTGGTCATCAGCTAAAAAGACATAACGGAGAGGAGAGATGAGGAAATGACTCCGCGCAAATGGCAGAATAACCAGAGTAGTGATATAAATTACCGCCAGCTCTAGACTCCCAACTCGCCACGAAAACAGTTCCTGTTGCAAGTTGTTTAGGGAATTTGAGAGGAGGCGTAGAGTTGAAGCAACGAAGTTTTGTGGCAGCAGACTTTTTCGCTCGTCAGCCACGTCAGCTATCAACACACGCTAAGGCGCGTCTCAAACAACTCACGCCTGTAGTGGTCAGCTCAAGCTTAGTGAGCATCCTGAGCACTGTGTTGTCTACTTCAAAGGTTGTTGTAGTTCTCTTCAAATAGGAAATAACCCAAACTTACTCTGAGGCGATGACTGAGAATTGGATAGTGGCATCTTTATGCTCAGAAATGGACTGCAGTAGATGCAATCAGTCAAGTAAACACAAATTACACTTCCTAAAGTATACTATAACTCAATCGCGAAATACAGGTGAACATCACTTGCATGCGCCGTGCTTTATTTTCGTTTCTGACGGAGTTTTAATTAAATGGTTAACTAAGTCGATGTATGGTTCTTAAATATAACTCTTCAAAAATGTTACACCGTCTGTTGTTTTGCAAGACATCTCGCAATTGCTCCGTCCCAAACCACCATTGAGATTACAAGAAAAAAAGAGTAATTTTCAAAAATAGGCCTTTGATAATACCTGACGAGTGTTTCGGAAACATGCTGGCAGCAGCGACGGGCTTCATAAAATTTGTGAGAAAAGTTGATGTTCATAGTAATCAGCAAAAAAACGACAATTATTTGTGTAATTTTAGCGGCCAGGCCTTCGGCTGCCGATAAACAACTGCAGTGGGCCATCAAGGCACTAAGCATCAATGATTAGTCGCGGAAAAATGTAACGGCTCTTGGCGCTGCAATTCAAGTGAGTTTGGCTGTCCAGACGCCATTAAAGGTGCGCACAGCGGCTGCGTAGCCGACACAATGGCGTCCATAGAGTGACGTAGCTCTGAGCGGCCACATCATAATCCTTTCGCTCTTTCTCTCTGCAGCGAGGTGGGCGTGGGTACGCTCGGTTAGAGCGAGAGTGCGCCCCTCCAGTGAATCTGGACAGCCGAAATTCGTTAGGCTAGTGGTCCAAAGGAAGTTGTACTTTTGCATATCTATTAATTCTGGATGCCCTGACGGCCGCCGCTCATTGTTTAATCGCAAGAGCTACAATAAGGAAGTAATTACTTATTGCCATCCACCCAAGCGCAGCCATATGGCTACGAAGGAAAGCTAAACCGCTTTCTCAGAAACTTCGACGTTAAAGAAAAATTTCTCGTTGTCCGGGGTTTGAACCCGGGAACACCGCTTCACCTGAGCAGTCGCTTTATCAACTGAACAAACCGGGGCGGCAAGCTTATGGTAGGGCGAGAACTAATTGATCAATTACTCGAAGTGTGAACAGTGTTGGTCAAAAGTTTAGGGGAAGCCCTCAAGGTGGAGATAATTACTCTCTTAATTACTCCCGTATTAAAAATTTACTTCCCCTTGGGGGATTCCCCTAAACATTTTACCGACACAGAGATAGAGTTCAGTAGTTAATCAGAAAATTTTTGTTCATCACCCTAGTAATTAAATTATCCCACGTGTAATGTGATTAAGTCGATCGGTAATAAACGATCATTTCGCCTAAAAATGCCGGTTTTTGAAAATTACTTCTGCTGAAACCCTTACAGGAAGCTTCGAGTTAAAAAAATGCGAGCAAATTTGCAATTAATACACTACCCCGATTAAGCAGATTCTTGCAATTATAATTGAAGTTCATGCATTTCAGATTCTCTGTAGAGTTCACGGGGAAAAAAAAGAAAATTTCATAGCTTGCGGATACGGTAGGCCTAGAGTAATCTAGAAAGCCTACTTTAAAATTCTATACTATTGTTTGTTGACTTCGGCAGTTGGTCAATGACCTGAGAATGTTTTTATAGAACGCCACGCAAAGTGCGCCCATCCTTAGCAATTCATTACTTAGTATGAATTCTGCGTGTCAGAAAAAAATTTATTATAATGCAACAAGACGGCTTTTAATAAGTCATTCACACATATCTTATCTCTCCAAATGGCTTTATGTTTAAAATATTTCTAGAAGAGGGAATTATTTTTCTCGGGAAATCCCAGAAATTTTCTTTTGCAGACTGGCCTTCCGCAGAGGAGATTTAGCGAGGGTAGCAACACGGGTGGTTCCCATGGTAATCGTCCGGAATGCTAATGGAATGTAACAGCGTGCTAATGGAATGCTAATGGAATGTAACAGTAATCGTCCGGAATGTAACAGTGAGCGTTCAGAAGGCGCGAACGCGGGGAAACGTGAGCAAACAGCGCGTGACGTCAGAGCCGTGACGTCGTGACACCATGACGCGCGCATGCCGTCAGAACGCGCAGTAGCTCTGTTGCTGCAGCCGATTTAAAGCGCGCAAATATGTCCTCACCCGTCGCCATGCTCAACAAAGTGGAGACCTTTGTCGCCACAGGCAATACCCTCTAGTACGCGCTTCCGAACGGAAAGCCTATCGACGCCAGACCGGGCATCACCCGTTTGCTGAAAGCTGTGTATGAACACGAACAGCGCAAGCGAGAGGGTTTGCGGAAGGCTGTGGATGCACCTCTGTTTTCGACGAACCACCAGGGCCACTCGGCCAGCACAATGTGAAGCTTAATAAATGTCGCTGAATTATGTACTAAGTAACCATATTTTGCACTGCGGAATTTTTTTATAGAGTTTCATGTTCAGAGAGTTCAGTTAAAAGCTGTGGATCCGTTCACATCAAACAGAGCTGTCGCTGTGCCATGGATGCCTGCTGCCAGCTAGCCTTAGTTATAAAAGTAGCTGCAGCCCAACAAGGGGATAATTGCAGGCGCTATATAATACAAAAACATACGCTGAAGTGATCTTATTTGTTTTCATAGATGCAGTGGCTATGACAAAGCGATGAAACCATCTCTAAAGCGCAGAATATGCGCAAGTTATAACCTGGGGTGTGTCGAGTTGCGGGCAGATTTCCCAAGATTTTTTTTCCCCATATTTTATACGGCCGTAAGGATTGAAAAAAAATGTATTCTAAATGCTGACTTTTCTCGACCCTCACATATCATTGAAGGTGATGGTGGACAGAGCACACACGCACATACAAATGAAAACCACCAATAAATTAGCTGCCTAGTGTTTTAAGACTGAAAAAGGAGGAACCAAAATACGTAGTGAATCAATTCAGCTTAAACGGTACCTTGAAATGCACCCTTCTGGTGATAGTCTTGCAGGAGCAGAGAATTATCTACTCAAAGGGTGTATGCTTGCTTTCTCTTCCGAATTCGTTTCGGCTGGTCATCTATTCCTGTCATGAAGAATAATACGGTGATTTTGCTTCGGCCAGAAACAGCGTCACTAGTTTTCTTTTGCCGAAACATTAAAAAAAAACTTGTAAAAGCAGAATATAATGGGCGCATTGCTCAATCTTCCTGAACTGATCACTTTCCGGCCGTTCAAATTTGGGAAGAAGCCTCGTTTTCAAGAATGCTCCTCGCCAAATTCGTTCGCCAGCCGGGGTTGACATTTCTGAATGTGTTTAGTTTTTAAAAACAAAACATGTGGATCATAAGGTCCAAAGCTGCCAACGTTTACAAAAATATTTTGGAAGCCTCCTTTCGCGAGCCGGATCAGTTAGTCAATGATGCTGCCTCAACGCATTATCAAAGCTTATTGTTATTGATCTCCAAAAGCCTTCAAACATTTCTCTGCGTTGTATAAAAGGGACCGCGAGGGGTGTGCTTGTGCGCATCAAGCGCTCTATCTAAGAATGCCCAAAACGCGAACCCGTTTTATATGACTAACCTTTTAGTAGCAAAGACAGATTTTTCAGATTGTCGCCTGTTTATTTTAATCACAAGCGCCTGTACGACTCAAAGGCACAGAGTTCAGGATTACCCTTACAAGAACTTTACTATGTATGACAACACACATTTTACTAGCGCGTATAAAAACACATGGAAAACAGAGTGAACACGACCCACGCTAGGAGTGTATGAGTGTTAATGGATTCCCAGAGCAAACGTGATGCATTTAAATAGTGAGATTCCGCTGTTCTCCTAATGTGCTCTCAGGTAGCTTTACCCCTGCTGAGCGTGAACGAAACAATGAATGGCGCAACAGCGGCTTCCCTTTAAAACAGTTATGTTTGGTGTTCTGTTAACTTGATACGCTTGGTTGAATCTTTTGCAGCCTCGCTTTCTCTAAGAGAACTCATGCAAATTCTTTGGCAGTGGTCTTTTTTGTGTACGGTTTGCTAAATACTTTAGGTGTTCGCGTCCACTGATACTGCTCGCTAAATTTACAGCTGGTTCGTGCTGTTACCCTACAGCCGTATAGAAAAATTGAGGTAATGGTCCTTCGGGCTGTAAATTTGAAAGAGAAGCAAAATTTTCGGCCCTCGTTGAGGACCTCGGCTGCATCTGATCTCCTCGGGTGACACCTACAGACCCCCTGAAGCTATCCCGCCAATTTATTCATACTTAGGTAACCTTGACTTAAACTTGCATGCTTTTTAAAAGCTTGAAGAAGTTCGTGTATGAATTTTAAGCTTGGTACTCGTCTCGTGTTCGTTCAAGAAAACTTTTTTCATGACAAATTTATTTATTTATTTATTTTCTTTATTTACTTTACCCCTCAGGGCCATTGGCATTACAGAGGGGGATTGGTAAATATACAAAAACAGTGAGAAAATACAGTTGGTTACAAGAATATTTAAAAAGCATCTGAATATACAATGTTAGCTATTGCTACGCGGAACTGCTCATAATTTACAATGCCAGCAACTTCTGCGGGAAGGTGGTTCCAGTCACGTGAGGTTCGCGGCAGGAATGACTGCGAGAAGCATTTCGTGTTGCATGACACAATTCCGACTTTGAGATTATGATCAATACGGTGGGATACATAAATTGGCTGGGGGATGAGGTGATCACGTAAAGCAGGATGATGACAAATAAAGGTTTGCTAGCAGTATAATTAACGCTCTGGCTTTGGCATTGTCCTAGACGAATGTGTAGTTCTAAAAAAACAGTTGTTCTTGATGGATGTGGCTTGACGTCTGTTATTTGAATGGCTCGCCTTGCAGAGAAACTTCTAAGCCGGAAATCTAGAGCTTATGACCAGAAAAGTCACTTTCATGTGAAAACATCGCAAGAAGACAGCAACGAAGCAGCTTGGTGTTGCACGCGCTCAGCCGGGCTGCATTGAGAGCAGCTCATCTTGAGGACAAAACGTCTGGCTATGATGGTGCTGTTGTGCCTGGGTATTCGTGACATCTCGTGGCACGGCCAGTTAAGCTAAAGGATGCTTTTTGTCTCTTTGTCAACAGCGACCGGGGCACACCGTGCGGTCCTGCCCAGATTCAAAGTGCTGCCCGTGCCTTCATCTTTGAAAAACAACACGGAACACCGGCAGTATCAAGTCCCGTGAAGTGCTCCGTGCTAGTATTACAAGTCGGCTTATCTGCACGGGCAGATATGCAAGGCGCCACCGACTCATACAGTGAAGGTCTCCCTCACATCACTGTTTCCAGCAGGGACCAGTGTACCCTCTCCATTGTGGCGTACCCCTTCCTATTTCCTGGCAAGACAGCGTGTTCGGCACTTCATCTTAAGTGTCGCGTGCCTTATCCCAAACAACCTGCAATTAGATGGAAATTTGTAAACAGTTTCGATTCGCAAGATTGCGACACAGCCTAGGGATAAAATTTAAGAATTGGCGGGACCCCATACAATATCAGTCATATTTGTTATTGGTTACAATATATGCAGGATGTATGGGATATGGCGGTGGTAGGTGAACAAGTTTGACCAGGTATTGAATTTATATTCATCAGAGGTTTGGATACAACTGAGTGACAGAAGATTAGGTACGTAATGTGATGATCGTCTCGTAAGCTAGAAATAGTGCGATTTGTTTGTTTGCACTACCGGACATGTCTGGATCCTGCACTGCAGGATTAAAATATCGCAAGTGAGTGATAAGCGCTGACATGATTAGTGCTTTTAAGACCAAATACGTACACGACATATATTTCACGTACATACTCATGCCAAAATGCCCCTCCCAAGTATACCTTCATCTTGAGGCGCCTATTATCTAGGCAGCTTAGTTAGTTTCTTTAGTGTAGATTGCAAGGCATCTGAAAAGTACCACATCATGACAGGTGAAATTTCACTGTTTACTTCTGCTCTCGCCTAAGCCATCCTAATGCGTTCAGCAAGGTGCGAATAGTTGTTCAAATAATAAGTCGGACGAAAGAAAATAAAACAGCGAAAGCTGAATAAGCGTGCCCAAAATTTGTACAACTGTCGAAACCTCACCAGATAATTGAAAAGATAAGCTTTGACAGTTTCACAATTCTGCTTCAATACGGAAAAGATAATATGAAAACAAAAAGAAAGCGTAAGCCAAAATATAATGAAGCGCTTTGTTGATTTCTTTTTTTTTGTGCCAGGAGCTAACCGCTTTAAGCGGTGCACCTCTCGGTTCGAGTAATTTTGAAACTCAGCCACACTACTGCTCAGTAGCAGCCTCAGGCAAATATGAAACATCACGAGTGTGCAGACGAGCTGCTCTTATGAAGACTTTCTCTGGGAGATCTCCAGCGCAATCACAACACGGCTCACTTGTAAACCTGAACCACACACGAGAGACTGTAAAAATACGACTTTTAATCAAATAAAGAAACGGCAGGGAGTTCCAAAAAATTTAAGCATCAAAAAGAATCAACTTTTATTCAACAAGTACACGGCCACTAATCTGTGCTTCATGGTGCTTTTCGTCCAACTCTCCAAAAAAGGAGCACGGTGAAGGAAGTGATAAATTATTGAGAAAATAAAAGCCACGAAGAAAGTTGTCGAGGAGGGGAAATGATGTGAGAATGTCGGTGACGACGTCGCGACTATATACAGACCAAACAAAGAAGCGATGAAGAGAAAAGACTTACATAAGAAGACAGATTCAGGAGAGAGATGAGAAACTGGGGATTTCAAAATAATACGAAAGCGCTGGCGTCGAGTAAAGTTCGTCGCAAAGTACACGCTCCGGTCTTCGCCTTCACACTAAAGCCAAGCTCGTTTCAAATGAGAAGACGATGGATAGAGCGTACAAATTGTGCAAAAGACGATTTGTGAGATGCGCACCAGCAAAAATCCACGAAGGAATTGGGGACAATATGGCGGCATCTTGGCAGAGTAATGGCGTTTGAGTAGTGCCTCATGGGACCCCGTGGAAGAAACTCATTACCGGACGCCGATATTAAGAGTTGAAGGAGATGTATAGTGGTGCACTCGAAGATTGTCTCCATGCCATCTGCATGCACAAAGACGTCACAATGTAGCTTTGTGCACTAAACGGCAACATGAAGGTCACACTTTAAAAGGACGCCTAAAGTTGGTTCAAGGTCTATAGAATGAGAAACGAAGCAAAGAAAGCTACAAAAAGAAATTATTCACTTATCCTGATTATAAGAGAGCTCACTTAATAAATTACGCAATCGAAACTCATCGTGGTGATAACTCTGGAGCAGCCGATGTCGATGGTTAGAACGGCCCTTCAGGAAGCCCGGTTTACGTCCGAAGTCTGTGATCACCAGTTGTAGTTTGGAAACGATAAGGGCAGCCGCGTCAAAAGGAGGATGTATTCCCAGTTTATATTAGAAGATTGCGGACAGAGGATCACGAAGCCTTTTGTTGTCTTTCCCATCTGCGCCACGATGATAAAGGAAAGAATGGTATATGTGCTCTTTGTTCTTCCACCAACGACTGTGTTGTTTTGAGAAGAAAAACACAAGCACAATACTCGGCGTAGTGGCTCGCAGAAGGAATGATCCTAGCGTCGAGTTTCCTCTCTCGCTCACATCAGTGACAGAGAGAGCTCTGTTCCTTCTTCAACTGCCGCACACCAGATAAAAGCAGAATAGGATAAGCCGATGACAAAATAAGCCCTGAGGAGAGCAGTCGAAGCGGGCGATTTTTATGAAACATGCAGATGCGGCGCTGAAAAAAACACCGGAGTAGTCACCTGGAAGGCGATGGATGGATATTTTACCTCACACAGGCGGCAACTCCACTAGATTTTGCATTAGTTCATTTCATAGTTTCGTACTTACAGAGGGAGGCGCGAAGAATAAACTATTCTGCAGGGCAGATTACAACGCCGCTTTATGTTTGTCACTTCTTCGAAACCAGGAGATGATGACTCTTCGGGTAGCGACGGTAGTTGGAGAAGTTTAGTGCTGAATGGAGCTGTTGGCACAACGCGGAAAAACCAAAGACGTCGATAAACGGAAAAAGCCGGTATAGTTAAGAAGCAGAAGAGGTGCAGAGAAAAGCCGGATCGGAAGCACAAAAACACAGGAGGAGGCAAATACCGGTGCACCAATGGCGCGTCTACCGCAAAGCGGAACACATCCAATGCTCCGCCGGCCGCGCTAACTGAATGGCGCAGCTCGGGCATTGAAAGCCGGAATAAAATAGGGACCGCGCAGAGGCTCGCCTGATGTGGAGCGCTCCGCATCAGGGACGACTCCTGTGTTTATGAAAGCAGCTTTCTCTGAAGAGAAGCTTCGATACCTGAGGTAATCTAGAGACTTCTGACAAAGAGCAAATCTTGCCAGCTTAATTCGTTCCCAGTTCTATTTCGGTAGGGAACTCTCTGTTGGAACTATTTTCCGCGGCGGAGAACCGCTCGGCGAGCGAGTTTCCTCAGAACGCCGGGGCTCACGGCAAGACCCTCGCCCTCTCTCCTGATTTTTTTTCGCCGCCTCTGGGTTTCATCCTCTCTTCGTGCGGTCTTCATGCTCCCCTCTCTTTTTCTCTCACCTCCCTTACTTTTCTCTGTCAGTATTTTTTATCGTGCTTCCTCCGTGTCCACCGCTCTCGAAGTGCTGACTCATAACCGGCGGTGAGGATTCATCGGTGCTCTGCGGAAACGACGAATACAGTGATGGTAGTGGCTTTCGTCTATCAGAGAACCCTACGGCGACTGGCCGGGAATAAGGCGGATCGCATACGAGCACCAGTGCCTGGTTTTACGGCGCGAAGTCTTATAAGGTTTTTCCGCATTTGCGCCCGCAGTTGACGGTTGTTACCGTTAGGTGGCCGCTAAAACCGGATAGACAGGCAGAAATCTCTAAGGCCGTACCCCAGGCAATGACATACAGCATTCTCCGCTTGCCACGCATACACCCAATCCGTTCTAGGCTACTGCAGCTACGTGCGTCTGATCTGTGGCAGTTCCAGGCAGGTGTGATGCCATCAGTGTAATAATCATGTCGAGAACCAGCAGGCACTGTTCACTCGTCACCAAACTGGGGTAAGCAGCTGTAATAACAGTACAGCAGCGTTCCCCCAATTGACACAGTCACGTTGCTAATAGCGCCACATGTTGAGTCACGTTCTGATGCCAGAATATTTATGAGCAGTCAGGTGACAGAGCCAAAAAGCCGTTCCCGCTCTTTTGGGAACTGCCGCCTCTCGCGTTGCCCAACACAAATAAATGACAAGCGTTAACTGAAATTGAAAATTGGTTTTTGAGGCAAGAAAATGGAGCAGTATCTGTGTCACATATCGGAGGACACATGAACCGCGCGTAAGGGAAGGTAAAAAAGGAGTGACTAGGAGAAGAAAGGAAGAAAGGGGTTACGTAGTGGAGGGCTCCGGAATGTTTTTGACCACCTGGGGACCTTTGACGTATATCGACATCGGAGAGAACACGGGCGCCTTAGCGTTTCGCCTCCGCCGAAATGCGGCCACCAGAAGCCACAAATAGTCCTCGTGAAATATTTCTTTAGATCTTCTTGGTTTGGAGACTTATCTGCACACGTATACACTTTGAATTTGCTGCTGCACGACCAGATTCGGAATGAAGACGTGTTGGTACTTTCTGGGAACCATGACAGTGCTCCACCATGAGTGTAAATGTGTTAATCGGTTAGGTCAATATGCTGCATCACATCTCACGTCTGGGCACATCTTGCTTATTAAAACACGTAACCAAGCATCACAACAAGACTGTTATGAAGGGGACACGGCGCAAGTATACAAGGAGAACGACGTGTATAGGATGGTCTGAAATGGCGATTCTCGGCTCGCTGTGTACGTTGCTTGACCGCTTGATGAAGTCACCTTATTAATTTGCGAAAATATTGCTAGTCTCATTACGAGAGACACCGACTGTTTGTGTGTTTCTGTGTGCTTTCAGATGTTACATAAAAACTCAGCGGCAGCAGCAACAGGAGCATGACGTCATCAAGTGGCCGTATGAAGTATAGAGCATAATAATAATAATTGGTTTTCTTGGTGAAAGGAAATGGCGCAGTATCTGTCTCATATATCATTGGACACCTGAACCGTGCCGTAAGGGAAGGGATAGGGGAGGGAGTGAAAGAAGAAAGGAAGAGAGGTGCCGTAGTGAAGGGCTGCAGAATAATTTCGACCACCTGGGGATCTATAACGTGCACTGACATCGCACAGCACACGGGCGCCTTAGCGTTTTTCCTCCATAAAAACGCAGCCGCCGCGGTCGGGTTCGAACCCGGGAACTCCGGATCAGTAGTCGAGTGCCCTAACCACTGAGCCACCGCTGCGGAGCACGCTGATCATGAATACTTCCACACACACACACACACACACACACACACACACACACACACACACACACACACACACACACACACACACACCACACACACACACACACACACACACACACACACACACACACACACACACACACACACACACACACACACACACACACACACACACACACACACACACACACACACACACACACACACACACACACACACACACACACACACACACACACACACACACACACACACACCACACACACACACACACACACACACACAGCACACACACACACACACGTTTATAATTTCCCGGTGTTGTCACACAATTTGTGGTTGCTTCTAGTTCACATCTTCAGGTCAAGTTTATGGCTTTCTTGCGACAGTAATTCGAAACGACATATGCACCTTCATCTGCCTGCCTCAATATGCTTATGCTTTGATATGAAAATTGCGAGTAAAACGACCGTCGCACAGCGCTCCAGGTGACGTCATACGAGCGTGTGTAAGGCTGTCCACAGAACCATAAACTAGTAGAAAATAACCTTACTGTCTGTAAAACATTAAGTGTAAGCAATGCACCCAGGAACAGTACTTCTTCCGCATTCCCTCGCACAAGTAGTCTCAAGTGTCTCTGCCGAATTTTTACTTCTGTCTTTCCTTCTGATGTTTTGTATGATCCTGACAGGTGCGTAAAAAAATTTGTAATAACGTTCTCCTCTTAACTGGCTACGCATCGTGTGATAGAGCCAGCTGCGTGTACTTCGCTTTTCGCCGTTTATTCTGAGAACAATAAATGCAAAGTAAAGAGAAAAACAGCCACGCCGCTTGGATGATGATGCTCCACGAGAGAGAGGTCGTAGGGAGCAGAAACAGTACACTGCACAGGAGTGTTAGATTTCGGAAGATGGAAGGTAGCTGTTCAGAGCCGACACTTTCTTAACCGGAAGTTCAGCTTGAATCCAGCCGACACTTCTATATGCCGAATCAATGCAGTTTAGTTTAGTTTATGGTGGTATAACGTCCCAAAGCGACTAAGACTTTGAAACACGCCATAGTGAAGGGCTCCGGGAATTTCGACCATCTGGGGTTCTTTAACGTGCACTGACATCGCACAGTGCACGGGCCTCTGCAATTTTGCCTCCATCGAAATTCGACCGCTGCGGCCGGCATCAAACCCGCGTCTTTCGGGCCAGCAGCCGAGCGCAATAACCACTCAGCCACCGCGGCGGTCGAATCACTGCAGTCAGTTAATTATCTGCTTCCTAAAGAAAGTTCGCTGAAGAATATTCATCTCTAATTAGTGTGCAGCTCGTTCTTCACCGGCAGGACTGTTAATGATCAATTGGTAGTGGCTGGTTGCCGTGTGTATAACGCACTGTGGTGTCGTCCTAACTAGGCTTTTTGTGTGCTGTTAGTCCATTCTATTAGGAAATAACGCAAGTCTAGCAAAATGGATTGCTAGTGTGTTTGCTTTTATATGCTCGAATTCTCTGTCTCTATCGCGGTAATATACCCCGTAGACATTGCACGATAGCTTTTTGCACTGGACGTCCCGTATATCAATTACTTCCTCCTAAAATTCCGCTTTCCCAGTAGCACACTGTAATCGACATGTGGTGAGAGTGAAGGTCTTGAACACATGGCCTGTAGCAGTCGAAATTTTAAAGCGTCCCGCAAATAATTAGAACTTCTTTAAGCCTCCGCAAGGAGTGGATTGGTCAGGGCTTCCCAAGAGACGGGGGTTTGCTTTTTGAATAGTACGTCCTGGCATTTATGACGCCAAGAAAAGTATCAATGTTCTATGAGGTTAGAATTACACTTCTCCTAAAAGCTACAGAAATCTTCAGCTCCGGGGACGTCTCAACTGCCCTCCTATACTGTTAAAAATCAGGCCTCATTGCGAGGAAAATTTTGGCCAGTGCTTTACTTCGTCATTGGCATCGCGTGAAAAGTAAGCCTTCCTGAACTACCTTACGTAAAATGGTCTGATACAAAGACTTTCATAATTCTGTTTCTGTTTTTTGAGTGCGCAAGTGTTGTGTGCCCATGTGTCTATTTTCTTTTTTATTTCAACGTCATTTGAAGTAGACCCTTCTCTCCAATCTGGACTAGCCTGCCATGTTGACTACAAAGCAAAAACAACTCGAGTAATCATGAAAACGCGGAACAGGGTAGTCAAAAAATTCTTAAATTACTTTTTCTGTTTTCACCATAAGAAATTGCTGCTCTTTTCTTTGAAGGAACCGTTAACATTAGGAGTTCTGCTGTGGATCCTCCGTTGCGTTCGAGCAACAGTTATGAAAGCAGCATAGAGCATCGGCCTAATACTGGAGATGTGTTGGAAACGAGCTGTTCGACAGAGGACCAGCTTTTGCCAACACATTTTCACTATTTGACCGATGCCCTGTGCTGATAGTCTAGTAGTCTCCCTCGCAGGTGCTCTTTTGCGCGCTCACACATGCTTGGTGCGCTAGATATTGAGTATAATAGTTTTTTTCCATTTCCGGCTGCCTCGTAGAGACCATAAAATGTCCATAAATATGCTGCTGCCAACGCTACTATACCTTTTCTTTGCATCCGCCAGACGGACCTCACCTGAACCGCTTGATGTGATTGTCAACTAAATGACATCGAAGACAAACGCTATCGCCAAGACGCCAAAAACCGGCAATGATTTAATAAAAAACATCTGACCACGCCGCAGCATCGCTGGGTGATTACGAATGACGTAATGTGACATGCGTGTAAAGAATTTATTTGTTACAATCTGCCTGCTGTTCTTTTTTGTGCATGCATCAGATCAAAACATTGAACATCGCACATGACTTCCAGCAGTGGGGTAGTCTCGGCGTTAGGCAAATTATACCGCTGCTTTCTTGTATGAAGGAAGAATTGATCTTCGCCTTTGTGCTTGCCTCCAAAAATAAGGAATAGGGTACCTAACCAGAGTTAATGTCCACTGATAAAAGCGGCGAGCTGTCACGACGTGCATGTATGAGCTCCCTCACAGTTCCTTTTCGCATATTCGCATCTGATTATCTCGGCAATACCTAGGGGGGCTCCAATTTATAGGCGGATGTCCTTGTTGCTAACTTCCGTAATCTAATTTTTCTCGGCAAGTCGATGCGTACCAAAATAGGGGCATCACGAAATACCACGAGAGATGTTCTGTATCGAATAAGTTTCAGATGGCAGGGCCATTAGGTTATATTTTTTTACTTTTCTCCGCACACACCTTATAGAACCTACAAACCTCCTTAACGATCTGCTAAAAGGCACAATGTGCTGCTGGACTGAGGTTAAAAAATTCCTGTTTCCTGTTTCTTGTGTCAGTTTTCGATATCATCAAAATCAGCAGGGCCGAATTTGCGGGCTTTTAAATTGTCACTTACAAGAAAATCTTACACACACATGGCATCTCAAAGGAGACTGTTGCCACATCAGGCCCAGGAATCTCACATAACGTTCCAGAGTGAGCTCACTGGCGTCGCAATGTAAGCGGGAGTGCAAACAAGGGTAGCAGTGAGGGCACCAAACGACACCACGTGCATGCCGCTAAGGGAGGTGCGCACACGTCTAACGCGTCCGGACCAATCAGCGCGCCCGCAGTGGCGGCGCAAGTCTCCCTCGCCTGCAGCTTGAAATGGATGGATTATTTTCACCCTCCTCTGAACACTTCACACGCTACCTGCGCTACCACGGCCTCTCAATGTGGCGTCAATATGGGCGCAGCCTTCCACAAGTGCAGCTGCGGATCGCGGAGAACGCGATCATATTCGGAAGTGACAGGCAAGACTTTCAAAGAAGGTGACCGACACCGTGATCGCCTGAGGAAGCGCAAAACGACAAAATACCTCCTTGAAATACGTGCTGCAATTAAGCTGTCACATGCTTTAACGTGTGGCCGTTGGTGACAGTACAATAGGTACGAATGAGTAAAAGTGAATTTTCTCAAAAGCCATTCTTATTTATGGCGACTGAAGACGGGTCAGCACACATGCATTGTTGTATTGCGGTAGTCCAGGCGTTGCACGGATTAAGCAGCTACTGTTATTAACTGTAGAAGGTAGTTGGCTCTTGTTCACTTTCCGCGATAAACTGCTTGTGATTTTTAAAATTTTAAAATCTGCACTTTAGCAGCCAAGTTTCTGCACTATGGATGTCTTTAGCGAGTTAAACTTAGTATATATTTTCTTCTTCACTCTGTTACCAATTAACCTTGTGAAATTCAGCGTACATTCATCGCTAAGACACGAGACTGCAGGGCTGGAACGGCTGTCGTGCCATTATCGTCTCGGTCAGTGAGCGTGAGCTTTCATATCTACTTTAATACTACATTTCATAGCTTATTTTTTGCTCTCCATGCAGTTCCACTCACCGATTTTTAAAACAAAACTTTACTGGAAGCTATTCCACATTATTTTTTTTCTCCCGACAGTTAAATGGCGCCGAGAATGACCAGACGGGGCAAAACATAAGCTTGGGTACCCAGTCATATTACTAGGATCCCTTTGGAAATTGTAAATAGGAGTGAAACATTTATTCCAACAGCGGAAAGAACTGATGAAGCGCCCTCAAAAGGGAGTCACGTACGCGCCGTTCTTCATTGCGCGTGCTCCGACAATGCGGATGGCTGCACGCCACGTTGCTGCAAAAAAAGAAACAAATCAGGGGACACTAAGCTGTGTCTATTAAGGAGTCTGGCAGAAGGGAAGAACGTACGGGATAGAGGGTCTTAAGGGAAGGTGTCGTGCAAGGCGGATCACGTGATCAGCCGGATCATGGACTGCCGCCCGTGTGCGTGCTCTGCCCTCCGAAGAGTCGGCTGGCCAAGATGGGTACAGGGAGCCTTTTCCTTGCCGGTCGAAGAGGCCACACAAAGGCTTATCGGGGGCAGGGGGATGCAAGCGAGAAGCCTTGCAGAGAAATGAGACCACAGACAAGAGAGGTAAAGAGGCTTAGCTAACAGCGGGAGCATGAATAATGTCCCAACTTGCCTCAACGTGCCTGGTGGTCACTGCGTGTGGCTTGGAGAAAGGAAGGAGTGAAAGCTGGCTCTTCCTGTGGTTGCGCTGGCCACAATTTAGTCGGGAACAAAGAACTTCATGTAGTGTTGAGATCAGACACAAAGGGAGGGTTGCTGCCCATAGTATCTGGAGGTAGGAGACCGAAACCGATGAGTGTTGACTGAATGTGTTATTTACATCAAAAACATAGAAAAGGCAAAAACTAAACCTTCAGCACTTTGCAAAAACTGCTCTCGGAAAAACTTCTTCAGAGAGAAGTATACCTAAACGAGCTTTTCTTTTTTAAGAACTTTAGAGAAATCAGGGTAAACACGATGAAGAAAAAGAAAAGAGAAGGGGACTATAGAAAGCAAGAAAGCAAAGGGGACCAGGTCTGGACTGCCAACCGAGTTAATGCAAGAACTGGCCCTAAAATGAAGACTTTTACGAAATCTTCCTCCAGTGCTGGAAAAAGATTGGCAAGCATTGATGTACCGCTTTTTCGCCACAATGCGTGACCTCGGGGTATGTGCAGCAACTTTCGCCCAGGAAGCTGCCCACAGCGCACATCAGAATCTGCACACCTTGGAAACTTTCGCCGTTCATATTTTCGCTTCTGAAGTCGCAGATACCATATATTCTGTGCGATCGTATGACTATGCAGTGGTTTCTTGCTTGCGCCTGGGATAAGCGCAGTTTCCATAGTGATAGGGAGATTCACACGTACCATAGGGAGTGCGTTTTTCTGAGTGTTAGAAAACTGTAGAAATGCATTTAAAAAGAAACATTTTCGCCTCCTTTGTGCGCAAACTTTTGTCCGTCCGGTGTGCGGTGTGATAGCAGTGCACGTTAAAGATACCCAGGTGTTCAAAGTTTTTCCGGATTGATTGCACAACTTTTATTTCCATCAGAACAGATGTTTGTCCCAACCTCCGGCACGCAGGCCTAGGAGAAGGGGAGTTGCGCGTCCGCGGTTAGAGGCTGGCCGACAATCCTTGACAGGTAGCGGCCTCTTCCGCAAGATGGATGGTGGTGCGGTTGAGCAAAGGGTCTGGGCTTCGGTTAAATACGGCACATCTTAGTGTTCACGTCACTGCGTATTACGTCACTACGTAGTGAAGTAGACCTCCACTTCGGCACCTCTTTTTTCCTGTCTTCTTTCACTTCCTTCATTATTCTCTTACAGCGGGACTCGGGTGTCCACCGATATTCAGATGATTTCGATTCAATTGAATAAAGAAATTTGAAGGTTCAAAAACAATTGTGTAGTCTTTCATCAATATCTTCACCACACATCAGCCACACAAGCAGCAACACCGTGCTAAAGGCTTTCGACTCACCGCAATTTTAGGTCGTGAAGAGCGTGGACTGCTCGCGTTGTTTGGTGAAGCCGAGTTGTTTGGAATGAAGTAGGTTGTTACATTCGAATAAGTGTTGCGGCCGTTTGACGACGCGCTCCAGCATCCAGCAGCTAAAAAAAATTGCCAGTGGCTTAGCTGTACTATGCCAGGATATACGTAGTGACAGGTACGTTTTAATGGCTCCGCTTGTTGTGGTCACTGTATGTTTAGCAAAGTGAGACATTGGGTATACACATATTTTATTCATTTTGCTTGACAGAGCCGAAGACTGCCCGATGATCTGTGAAGGAGCACGTAGTGGTCTAAATTTTGTCGATACAGTATTTCGATTTGGTAGAGCCTCTTTAGTATACAAGCTCTATAGTAGTTCCCCTATGTGTAGTCTGGACGTGAGGGTCCGAAGCTAAATTAGAGTCAAACTTTTCTTTCATACACTGACTAAGAGACTCCTGTTTCTTGTTGAAATCACCCAAAGCCACACACAACTGTGAAACCGCGCCGTAGGCTGGTATACACGTGGCAACAACATCAATCGTCTGTTTGACAGGTATTCCCGGTGCCACGTAGACTCCTTGTATGAAAATGCCGCTCTTCGGACGCCGAACACAACAGGCTTCACCATTATACACCCCGATCGAAGCGAGATGTCTGACAGCGGTGATACCTTGCTTCACGTTCACACAGACCCCAGCGTTCTTATTTGGTTCAAGCCAGCTGCCAGGCGACAACCTCAGGATCGGAAGAGTTAATCTTCTCTTGGCTATACCGCCGTTTAGCCGCGGCTGGACTCTCCTTCTCTGAATGCATGTCAAACGTTGTGATACAGGCACCCACTACATCTCCGCCTTTTATACGCAATGCTGCGCATGCGACGCGGGGTTCGGCTGATAGAGCGGCGTGCGGCGAGGCGACGGCGAAGAACGTGGCACAGGTGTGGGGTCTGTAGTTACCATGGTTTTGGCGCATGCGCACAACTGCTCATCCGTGTAACGTCACGCTCAGGTTCGACGGTGATGCGGGCGCGTGGCCGCTGCGACGGCGAAGCGCACGCCGCACTTTGCTCCTCTTCGGTTGCCATGGTAACGGCGCATTGGCACAACTGGCCTCTCGCTCTCGCTACAAGTGTAGCTCTCGCTATAAAATTGAGTGCTACTCCGAGTGGAAAAGTACCCAACAGCATAGAAATTGTATATCATAGTGATCATAAAGCAGTCGTAATGTAAAAAAATTTAAAAGGAAGAAGTCTTTAAAACACAATAAAAGTAGGGAAATAAAAAAGTAAAAATAAAGCAAAACAATGTAAGTCTACAAAAATATGAAAGGGAAAAATATAAAAGAAATTAGAAATTAAAAACGAAAATAAAAATAAGAAATTAAGAAGTATATGAAATTATAAAAATAAAAAAACATAAAAATAAAAATAAACGGCACCGCAAATACATCGGCAGCGTTTGGTTGAACTATTTGAGAAATTAAGGGTGCAAGGCAATCCAGAGTTGCACCGACCTCTCGAGGAGTGGCGGCTCATGATGTGTCGGACCTCCCGAACAATAATCCGGTGGCGTGTTGTACATATATGAATCGGCTCTTCGACACTATCATCAACGTCTTGAAGGATAAGATCGTCTCCCCGTTGAAACCGTACTATGTGGTCGACTTTTTCAAGCGACTCTAATTTCAGCACAGAGGCAGTCCGCAGGTCCGAGTGACGTCGCAAATGGGTAATTGGGTGTCGTTTTACAGCTTCGCTGTCCAACCGCCTTCACAGATTAGATCCACACTTTTTAATGCGAAAGCCTTTATTGGCTCATCGTTGGCCGACCGACCCTCCGTCCGCGAAATCTGTCACACTATAGCTGTCAATCATCGTAGTGACATCATCAATGGCGTAATTGCTATAACACATATACTCTTAGCAATTACTAAGTAATGGGTAATTCGTGATTAGTTGTTAATAAGCAGTTAGCCATTCATTAGTATTTATTAAAATTTTAAAAGAAACTAAAAATAAATATGAACAATAATTAAAAAGATAGAAATATACACAAAATAAAAGAAAAAAGTTATAAATAAATAGAGAATTAAAAAACGCAATGGCTACTGGAGCCGTGGAAAAGAAACAGCATTCCAGAAAGTTCCATGCTTTCGCATTCCTCCACGTTAGCATACTTAAGTGCCGTCAGACATTTTTTGGTTTGAAATCTAATTTACTATTGTAGGTATCTGATTCGGGATAACATATTGCCGTTCTTAGATGAACGCAATGTTCTGGATAAATCTCCTGAGGTACAAATTAAAGCATGGAAAGAAGACAGGCGGAAAAAGGTGGACCCCTTAGAACACCTAAGTGGGCCCCTCAACATGGCATGCGGACACCAGCGCTTTCGGCAATCAGCTGCAACGGCGCTGCACAGTGATGCACAGTTGGCTTTCTCCGACTCTCCGAAAGTCATGTTAGGATTATGCTGGCTTGTGCCCCAGCAAAACTTGCTGATTGATTAAACCTATATTCGGAAGCCTTGGGTAACCAATGAGCTTTTAAGGAAAATTAGAAAACGAGACAGGTTGTATGCGAAATTTCTAAAAACTCGAGAACCCTCACATCTCAAATTGTTTAAGACCTTCAGAAATAAGTTAACTAAAGAGTTAAGAATAGCAAGAGACGCGTATTATATTCAGGAATTTGTATCCTGTGCCGGACAGACGAATAAACTGTGGAACAAGGTAAATGCTCTTACAGGACGGAAACAGAAGGGAGAACATCAACACGAGATTTCGTTAAATGGACGCTTAGTGAGAGACCGCGAGCTTGCTGATGCATTTAATCAGTACTTTGTAACAAAAGATACTGATCAGAATGCTCGTCCTAGCAATGACCTCACTGCACCTAGAAACAATAATTCCATTTTTTTCGCGCCAACTGACAGTGACGAGGTGTGCTCCATTTATCTCAACCTTAAAAATTCACGCAGCTGCGACATAGACGACCTACAGATACGGCCTGTTAAATATGCCTTACATGAACTCGCCCCTATACTGGCGTACATTTATAACATGTGTATCTCTTGCGGGGTTTTTCCCGACAGAATGAAAACCGCAAGAGTAATTCCTATTTTTAAAAAAGGCGACAAACAGAATATAAAAACTTACCGTCCAATATCGATTCTCCCCATTTTTTCTAAAGGTCTTGAGAAAATTATCCTCAATAGGCTGTCTTCATTTTGCAGTAAACACCAGCTTATAACCGAAGCACAGTATGGATTTCAGAAAAAGAAGTCCACAGAACTAGCGCTTTTAGATCCGAAAGAGCACATGTTAAGAAACTTTGAAAACAAGCTTTAACTCTCGGTATATTTGTTGATTACACTCAGGCGTTTGACCATATCAACCTAAATATTCTCCTCAATAAACTAGAATGGTACGGCGTAAGGGGCACACCACTCGCTTTATTATCTTCCTACCTCAAAAACAGGCACCAATGTGTCTCATTAAGCGAATTCAAATCGCAAACAAAAGGCATAATCTCAGGTGTACCACAGGGAAGTATTCTCGGGCCGCTACTTTTTAACATTTATGTTAATGATATAGTATCGATTTATCAAGAAGCAAAATTTATAATGTACGCAGATGACACGAGTATTTTTTATCGTCCTGCAATTACACAGACTTAATAAGAATGGCAAATGAACTTCTCGGGAGACTTTCGATTTGGTCGAAAAAAAATTGCCTACAGGTTAATTGCAGTAAAACAAAAGCAGTAATTTTCCGAACTCAAGGAAAAGAAATCCCACAGTACCATAATATAATGTTCGAGTATATGCAAATTGAGGTTGTTAACTCAATTAAAATTCTTGGTGTAACCTTCTCCAGCAACCTACAATGGGACGAGCATGCAGATTCAGTCCTCAAGAAGCTAAGCAGTACGGTTGGTATGCTAAGTCGCAATCGACACATTTTTCCTACTTTTGTTAAAATACTTTTGTATAATGCCTTGTTGCCTCGCACATTAATTATGGTCATTTAGTATGGGGGTACAACGACACAATCAAATCTTAATATTATATTAATCATGCAGAAAAGGGCTCTACGTATTATTGCCAAGGTATCCTTTACGGAACACACTGAACCACACTTCGAGAAGTATAATATAAGAAAGATTCACGACATTTACACACAGACTTCTGCGGGATTTTTACTATAGCAGCAGGAAACATAATTTTACGTTAGTGAAAATCGCGAACCTGCATCAGAGTGTACCTGCCTACACTACACGCCGCACAGAAATATGGAATGTTTCGAGATTCAGAACTAATTATAGCAAACAGATGCTTGAAAATAATTTACCAAGGTTGTTGAATTCCCTAATTGAAATGGGCATCGACATTCTAAGCATGAACCCGTCAAACTTTAAAGCCTTCATGCGTTCCCATACTGCATAAAATGTAATATATTTTTGTCTTTATTATTTCTTTAATACTTCTGTCTCTCCTTAATACATATTTGTGAATGTTTCTATGTTTTAATTTGGGCTTTCTTTATTCACTTCTTGTGTTCTGGTGAGCTGACTGCCACCGCTGCTCTGCCAAGTGTACACCAGGATGCAGGACCGGTCAAGCCTCCAGGAGGCTTTTTGCCTGCCATCCTCGACATTATATCTGTACGGTGTAATGTTGGAATAAATATTTGAATTTGAAAAAAAAAATAAGTTGGTGGTGTAGAGTGGGTACGCTGTTCTGCCATGCAAACACAGCGAGCGTTAAGAATGACGAGAATATGGATCTGTCAAGACGGACGTGCCGTAATGACCACATGAACTAGCGCCCGCCCACCACGAAAACAGCTCACCACGATCACACAGTTGCGATGGCGTAAGTAAACATTTCCTCAAAGATCGGTAAATCATGACAACACCTTAATATAAAGCCTCAGAAAAAAGAAAAGCATTTGCGTTAAAACAGAACTGATGATCCCGGGTTCGAACCCGACAGCGGCGGCTGCGTTGTTATGGAGGCAAAACGCTAAGGCGCCCGTGTGCTGTGCGACGTCAGGGAAGTCGCTGCCAGGAAGAAAGAAAAGGAAAGTGCACAGGCCTGCTCACTGGCTCAAGCCGAGCCACAATCGCTACCACGTGAAGATAGTAGGGAGAGTTGAAAGATGGGACAGAAAGACAGGATAGTAAAGACGCGCTAAAGACAAGGCCGATCCCGGAGGCAGTGCAATACTGGGCCATCCGGTGGCGGGAGTGAAGCATTCTTCAAACTCTCCGCCACATTTCCAAACGTAAGTCCAATTGGACCCGTAACAGATACTCTACGGGGTCCTGGGTCTTTTGTCAGTGCACGTTAAAGATCACCAGGTGGTCGAAATTATTCCGGAGCCCTCCACTACGGCACCTCTTTCTACCTTTCTTCGCTCAGTCCCTCCTTTATCCCTTCCCTTACGACGCGATTCAGGTGCCTGCCGAGATGTGAGACAGATACTGCGCCATTTCGTTTCCCCCAAAACTAATTATTATTATTATTATTCCACTGGGACTCGAACCTCTTTCCCTTAGGCCGAGAGCCTTCATTGGAAGCCTCGACCACTGATGATCTCGTGTCGCACAAAAGGCGGTGTCGGCGTCGTTACACGAGAATCTCGGAATGAAAAAAATGTTGTTTAGATACGAGAGCTCGAAGATGCCAGGTCTTTCAGAATGCGAGCCGAGCAGGCGCAGAACACGCTACGAAGGTTCTTTTTATTATTGCATAGAAAGAAGTGCCAAAAAAGAAAAATCAATGCCAAAAAAGAAAAATCATAGAATGCTTACGCCATACACCTGCACGACCCCACCTTCCAAAACATCACAAGTCTGGGAGGCACACACCTGCATCCAGATAGGGGAGCCACCTAGGCAGCTCTCGCAGGGCAGCATATACTCTCCGCACGAAAGCCCATTGTTCACGAAACAATTATTTCGACGACCGTGGTGATTGGGCGTGGCGGTCCGTCATGAGGCTCTTCCAAAGACTAAATAGTCCCAGCAACATAAAAAGCATATATGGCACAACACAGTTTTTCTCCACAGGCAAAAAAAGGACACTGCAGGGTGTGATGTCAGTGTCCGTCTTAATTGTTCTTTATAATATGTTCCAGAGGTACATAGGATCGATGCAGTGGATAAAACAATGGTCAATTGTCTGTGAAGTACTGTACAGGCTGCAGTTCAGCGGCCATGGCGCAAGCATTTCCTTAGCATGAAGCCATGCCTTCACAGGCAGCGTGGATGTGTGCAATTTAGAGAAGAATGTTTTTGCACCGGAAGAAATGCACATTCGCCTACACGTTTTAAAACGCTGGTGTCAAGGAACTCCAAAAGAGCTTGCCAATATAACAGTACAGGAAACTAATAAACAGCACAAACAACATGAACAACATAAGGTCTTCCGGAGAGGCTATACAGGTAGCCTAATGAAAAGCGCACAGTGAAGAAATTGAGGGTGTCAGCAACTTCCTTAAGGAATCCCCATAAAGGCTTCTCACGAGTGTGCCCTGTCGGTGCGAATAGGAAAGGCCAATGAGCACTGAGACGCCTGTTAAGCACAGTTACTAGAGAAGGGTGCTTTGTCGATTTGAAACAGAAAAAAAGGTGGTGGTGGTAGTGGTTTTTAATTAAAATAATAGTAAAAAGGATGGAAAAGATTTTTGTTAGCCCCGGCATCTGCCATTGATACTGAAGCACCTGACCTGAGGCAGTGGAAATAAAGGATAGCAGGCAGAATGGACAAATAAAATCAAAGAGTTGAGGGCACATGAAGAGAGGATAGGGGAGGAGTAATATGTACAAACTATTTACACAATAAGAAATGTGTCCAGGTTGTGCGCGTGATTAGCTCATTTTAGAGAAATTAAAAACACACGCGCGCAGCACTGTGTTGGCGAAAAATGGATTGGGGCGTCCGGTTATTAATCGTTCAAGGTAGAACTCGCCGAGCGTTCGATCACTGCGTGTAACTACCTGACAGAGAACTAACGGACGGGACGTAAAGCCCGTGTGTTCGAGGAATGCACAGAGGCTCACCAAAGTTTGCTCACGAGTGCGCGCACTGCCCTGCGGCCACAATAGCGTCTTGATGGAGTCTGGTAGTATGCCGTGCGCCCTATAGGCCGCGAGCATATCGCGACGAGCATCGGCGAACTCGGCACAGTGAAGGAGCAGGTGCTCTAGTGTTTCCACTGCACCGCATCCGTCACACAAATCACTCGTAGCGATTCCGTGACGCACCCGTCCTTCCCCGAGCCACACGCAGCCAATGCGCGCGCGGAGGATCATTGCAGGTTGTGACCGTGTAAGTGCGCGACAGCCGGTGATACTGTCGATGCGTTCACCTCCTGCGATGCGTGGATCGGGTAGCTGCTTTCGGAGATGGTCGTGGATGGCCGCACGCACGTCCTCCAGCGCAAGGGGCAGATCGCTGGCAGGTAGTTGGTGTGCAGCGCTCGCGAGGTCGTCAGCTTCTTCGTTGCCGGCGATGCCGCAGTGACCGGGCACCCACTGTGCACGCACGGCACATCCTCTCTGCGCGAGGCGCTCGATGCGAGAGCGAATTTCCCGCATTAGTGGAGCACCGCGGCCGTTAGATTGCAGGCGGCTGAGGGCGGCGCGGGAGCCGCACAGCAGAGCACTCCTGGGCGGCGGAGGGCCGAGGATGAGCAGCAGGTCCAGCCCGAGCCGGATCCCGATCAACTCCACCGTGGTGGAGGAGCCCAGGAAGGTTGCGTGTTGCTGGCTGTGCAGTCGCAGGGCGGGGATGGTAGCCGCCGCAGCAAGGGAGCAGCTGTCGCGGGCCACTGAGCCATCGATGTACACGAGGAGATGGTCCTGGAGCTCCTCGTGTATGACGGCTCTGACCAGCTGCTGCACAGCACAGAGGGGTGTGCTCCGCTTTCCCGCAATGCCGACGATCTCTCGCTGTACCTCCGAGGCAGCAGGCCAGGGCGCGCAGGAGCCGTAGTGGGGTGGGCCTTGTGTCAATTGCTCATACTCGAGCAGCGCCGCGCCCATTCGTGAGCGCGGGTGCGAGCGCATACGCTGCAGCAGCGAGCCTCCGTCCGGTACGCGGTGAAGCCGGTCGATGTGGTTCAGTGCCCTGCGCGCTGCTTGGAGCTCAAGTGGCCACGCTCCTGCCTCGGCCAACGTTGCGGCGCACTGCCAGTTTTTGGGCAGGCCTAGGCACACGCGCAGGGACTTGCGGTGCTGGAGCTCGAGTTTCTTCCAGCACGGCTTGCGCACCGTGACGAGCGGCAGCGCATAGAGCACCGCCCCCAAAGCTGCGGCATTGTATAGCCGCAGCGCGTCTTGCTGGGAGATGCCCTGGCCTCGAGCGGTGAGCTTGTGCCCGGTGGCGGTGATCCTCTTCATCTGCAGACAGGCCTTGGTCGCCGCGGGGCGGAAGGAAAGGCGCCCATCGATGTCCAGGCCAAAGTACCGCACCGATTCACATCAAGGAATCGGAGTCCCGTCCAGTGACAGTGGCGCAAGGTGCGCGCGTGAGCGCGAAACACAGGCCATGGCCACCGATTTGTCCGCGCTCAGCGACAGACCAAGGCCGCGCAAGCTGTCATCAATTGCAGTCAGGGCTCCCTGAAGGCACCCCCGCACGCGGAATGCCTCGCCCGGTGGTCCCCGGCACCACAGAGCTATTTCGTCTGCATATATGGACATGTACACATGGTGTCGGGCGCTCGTAGGGAGGGAGGTCGACACCACCGACATGGCCACATTATACAGAAATGGTGATAATACAGATCCCTGCGGCACGCCCATGTCGACCGGGCGAGGCTTGGAGAGCTTACCCCCTACTCGTACACGCATGGTGCGCCCGCTCAGGAAGCCATGAACGTATTGCAAAAGGGGTCCGCTCACACCGGCCCCCCAAGCACCGCGAGAATTGGTGCGCGGTGAACGTTGTCAAAAGCGCCCGAGACGTCCAGTAGTAGCAGCAGTGCAACCTGACCTGCCGCCCTGGCATGCTCCAGCGCTGTAACAACGTCCGATATAGAATCAGCCGTGCACCGCATCCCACGGAAACCCCTCTGCCGCTCGTCAAACAAATCAGCCTCCGCAGCCCGCTCGTTCAGACGCTGCAACGCCATATGCTCCATGAGCTTACCAGCCGCCGATGATAATGCCACTGGCCAATATCCGCTCAGCTCCGTAGGTGGGCGCCCTGCCTTTCGGATGAGACAAACGACCGCGGTTCGCCAATCCTCCGGTAGCTCCCCGCGTTCCCACACCAGGTTGATCTGCTGCAGGAGGATCTGTCGTTGCTGCGCATCCAGGTTTCGCAGCATCTGTTATGTCACCCCGTCCGGTCCGGGCGCCGAGCGGCGGCGGTAGCGCTGCAGCGCATTGTTCAGTTCCGCCACGGTGAACGGCGCATCACATGGACCTTCCGAGGCGACGGGCGAGGGACTGGCGTCGCTTCTGGGGCTCTCAGGAGAAGCTATGTTAGCTGCGTTTGCGGGGCTGGGCGGCGCGAACCGACCGGGAAACCGCTCTGCCAACTCTTCAAAGCTGAGCCCGCTGGAAATTGCGAGGGCGGCCAGCGGTTGACGGTTTGCCTGTGGTTCGGTGATGCGCCGCAGAGCGTCAAACTACTTCCGCGAGCTGACATCTTCCTCCATCCTTTGGCATAGTGAAGCCCACTGCCGGCGGTATAGCTTGTTGGCGTGGCGGCGCGCTGCCGCGTCCAAGCGGTTGTAGACAGTCCAGTCGGCGGCTCTCTCAGTCCATCGCGCCCGTCGCTCTGCGCGATCTCTCTTCTCGCGCAGATTGATCAGCTTCATATCAGGTGTGGGCTGCCCTGCCCTTACCTCTGCTCGTTGGGTGGCTGCGAGAGCACTTCGGACTAGACGTGAAAAGAAATCTGCGCCAGAAAAAAAGAAAAAAAAGAATACACAAGCTAATCCACGAATAAGTGAACAAGGCCTATTACACCAGACCCTTGGGAAAGAAATAGGTTATCGCGGCGCATGGGTTCCCATTGGGAACGCCATACGAAGGTAGCAAATATACTGTGCATCACCTGCACTTCCTTCCTCGCACAGTGGAGAACCTGCAACACATAGGCAATTTTGCAAATAAAAAAATATTGCAAACTTGAGCCCGAGCAAGCAATTATAGTTCCCTACCCATCCAAGCCTGGCTTTGTCGCCTCATGAAGACTATCTGTGAATCCCAGTAGGCGTCACTGTTGCAAATTCGGCGAAGAGGAGCCCCTAGGTAGTTAACGGTCTCGCAGTCCCAGCTTATGCCACCATAATGACCTGTCGTTGAACCCCAATGGCCCAACAAAAACCCCTTAGATTTATCTAGATTTATAGCCGCACCCTATACCTCGCAAAACTGTTCAGTAAAATGTAATGCATCAAGAACACTCTTTTTTCACAGCAAAAGAGGGTGACATCATCTACATAGGCTAAAATCTTAATTTCACACTGCGCCAGGGAGAAACCACGCATAGTTTCGCTGTTAATAATACTAAGGAAAAGGAGATTAATATAGAGGGCATACAACAAAGGCGATAATGGACAGCCTTAGCGAACCAATAATTTCAATGGAATAGCTTTAATTAACTCTTGGCTAACAATTAGCCTTGTATAGGACTCCTTATAGCACATTCTTATGCCCCAAAGCAAAACATCTCCAATATCTGCATGCTCTAAGACTGCCAACATGAAATCATGACGAACTTTATCAAATGCCTTGGCAAGGTCAATCTGAATTAGAGCTACTTGTGCGGTCTCATCTGATACTGTATCCAATACTGAATGTGCAATATGAATATGGGTTTGGATGCTGCGGACACTGATACCGCATACCTGATGCGTGCCTATTAAATCAGCGACAGCCAGCTTCAAACGAATACAAAGGACCTTTGCACAAAGTTTGTAATATTCATTGCAGAGGAAAATTGGACGACATCGCGCAACCGTGCTCAACCGATTTTTATCTTTGCTTTTTGGAATTTAATGGTATGCCCCGAATATAAAGTGGGAGCAAAAAACCAATATCATAACAAGGCTGGAAAACCTCCGCCAAAGCAGGTGCTAGACAACTGGAAACCGTTTTACAGAACTCGCTAGTAATACATAGAGTAACTAAATAAAAACTTTTATTTCGTGATTCTAGTATTACCACCAGGCCCAGGAGATTTCTGAGCCGTCAAGGCAGAAATGACACATTTAATTTCGTCCAAAGTGATACGACCCTCCGCTACCGCACGCTGCTCGTCGTCAAGCCGAGGAAAGGTTTCGAATAAGCGACTGTAATCTGATCACACATTTATTCCCACATAATCCTCAAAAAGCTTCCGATAATAGTAAAAAAAAAAGCACCAATAATACCAGAACTATCGCTGTATGTGCTATCACCATACTGAAATTTCAATATTTCTATAGCACGAACAGTTGCCTTTCATCGCTCAGGGCCCGACGAGATGGTTGCTCATCCAAAAACCTACGCGACTTAGACCTTACGAATGCCCCCTTGTATATTTTGGTTTCAAACTGCTGATGCTGTGCATTTGCGGCAGTGATATCTTCTACATAGGCACCTGGGCTAATCCTCTCTAACTCATGTAGCTCAACCAAAGTACGGCCGATCTCTTGAAGGTGATCTCTCTTCAAAAACGTGATTCTTGCTGAGGCTTCAATAGCAATGTTTTTTTGTTGTTTCTTGTTTAAATAAGTCCCATGTTTGCAAAACTGAGAGATCACCGCGTGACCATGTGTCCTTGAAGAAAGAAGATACAGCACACTTGAAGATTTTATCTGACATCTTGCAGGTGTTCAGATTCCACAGCTCCCATCGAGGATGGAGTATGCGCCGACTGTACCTCCCCATCTGAAGAGAAACCATGCAGTGATTACTGAAGAATATGGACCGCACCCAGTAACCAAAAACGCTGGATAACATGTCTGCTGAAACTTAATATCTGTCAATCCGATTATTACAGGGGCAGTGAAAATGAGTGAAATGAATGTTATGTCCCTTATCTTGCCCAACATCCACCACGTTGTATTTGCGTGCCAAATCAGTAAGTAAAGGATCAGCAGGTCAACAACGCTTACTTAACACTCCTCGGTCTTCAGCCCTACAGATACATTTGAAACCACCCAAGAGCATAACTTTACGATCCGTGCGCTAATGTTTGACTAGTGACAGGAAAAATAGCCTATCACGCTGGTTTACAGCAGCATAAACACAAATAAGTAGCCACTGTACACCCGAAATTGCGATGTAAGAGCAGATAGTCGCCCGTCATCACCAGTGCAATATGACATGGTAATAAAGCCCAGTGTGTTGGCCAGGAATAGCATGCACCCACCTGATAAGCCTCTCGAGTGACTAACGATACCATTGAATAATGACAAAAAAGGCTTGACAGCAGCTTCAAAGCTTCAATCTCCTCATCACAGGCCAGCTTGGTTTCCTGGATGGCTGCCACACACACCCCATTTCTTTAAAAGGTTCTGTAACGGTGGCTGCCTTCGACGATTACGCAAACCCCTGTTAAGGGACGCTACAAAGGCTCGTCGGTTCCGGATGAACGAAAGTGGACCTAGTGGCGTTTGTTTTCCTGAAGTGTCTTTGTGTATTGATGCGCACATTAGTAACTGCGAGTATGAAAATTTTGAAACAGGACCTGTTAACTTTTTCTTTAATAAAGTTTTTCAAAATGAAAAAGAGACAGACCCGATAAAAAACGCGTTTTACTCTATAAAGCATTTCAACGCACTGCCATGAGCTGTAAAGTCGCTGGAAAAAAATTAGCTCTGGGACGCACCGCACTTTATGTTGTAGAGATGAAAGTAAATTCTAAAGCTTGCGCTAAGGTATTGTGACCTCGTTCGGATGAAAAAAATTGAAAATTGGTTTTTGGTGAAATGAATTGGCACAGTATCTGTCTCACTTATTGGCCGACACCTGAATGACGCTGCAGTAAGAAAAGAGATACAGGACGGATTGAAAGAAGAAAGGAAGAAAGAAATGCCGTAGAGGAGGGCTCAGGAATAATTTCCACCACGTGGGGATCTTTATTGTGCACTGACATCGAACAGCACACGGGTACCTTTGCGTTTCGCGTGTATCAAAACGTGGCAGCCGCGATCATGTGCTACCGCACGGGCGCGGCGCTATGCAAAGCGGCTAGGCAGGCAACGCTGGGCTGCATGGTGTGCCCGCCTGTCCTCTACGCAGGGCAATCGACATCTTTGGAGAGTGTTTCACGCCATGGAGCGCCCTTCTCAGGTTGCAGATTACACAGAGAGCATTCACCTCGCGGTAAATGTGGATGAGGACAAATTTGCACAACAAGCGGCCCGTCAGTTTTTTCCAAACCATGACTGCACCGCTACGTCTCCACCTGACTTATCGGTAACAGAGCCCCCCGATGGGATTACTTCTGACCTCACCATGGCAGAGCTGCTAGCCTCCATTGACCGTTTAAAAACTACTACTACTCCCGGGCACGACGGCATACCTAACCCCTTATTCCGTAACTTGGAAGGGAGGGCTTTGGAAACCCTACTTGATACTTTTAACGAAGTGTGGCTTTCTGGCGTCATGCCGGGAGACTGGAAGCATTTTATTGTGGTTCCAATACCCATGTCAGGTCAGCCTCCAGTATCTCTCTCGGCCCTTCGTCCAATTTCTCTTACCCCTACCATCTGGAAGCTTTATGAAAACATTCTAGCCGCACGCTTATCATGGTGGCTGGAATCCCATGATTGTTACCCAGCTTCCCAAATCACAAATTGGAACGGAGGACGGCCTTGCTACTTTGGCTGCTGACGTGCTTGACCACTCTCCGCAGAGTCACCTTCTACGAACCGTAATCGCTACAGACATAACAAAGGCATATGATAACATCCTTCACTCTGCCATTCTTGCCTCACTTCAAACTCTTGGTCTCCCTCACCGGTTCCTCCTCTCTATTCACGCCTTTTTAGCAAATCGAACCTTCAGCGTGCGTGTCCACGGAAAGCCCTTTGGTAACTTCACTTCCAATAGATGAGTGCCGCAGGGCTACGTTCACGCCCCCACATTATTTAATGTGGATTTAATTCCTCTTGTTCGAGCCCTAGAGTCCATCCCTTCTATCCGCGTGCTTGAGTATGCCGATGATATAACCTTGTGGTGCTGTCATCCAGATGCATCTATTCATCAGTCGGTCCTTCAACACGCGATGGATGTATTGACATCTCGCTTCCCACCTCTGGGTCTAACACTCCCTCCTACTAAATCATGTTTCATTCGAATTGGAAATAAAGCCGGCTACGGAAAGCTCCCCCTTTAAATTTTATGGTACACACTTCTCTGATTCGTCAGGTAGAAATTGTTCGTATTATTGGTCTTCTCCTCCATACATCTGGGACTGGCACCCCGTGGCTGAAAGCCACCCGTAAATCGGCTCACGCTACTCTAGGTCTGATTCGTCGCATAGCTATGTGCTCTGGTGGCGCACGTGCTCATACGGCCCGCCAGCTTGTGCGCTCTATCCTTCAGTCACGGATAGTATATCAGGCACAATTTCAACGTCTCACCCGCAGACAGTGGGACTCCCTTGAAGCTATCAATCGTGAGGCTATGCGCGTCATAACATATCTGCATAGTTTAACACGCATACCTGTGCTACAGGAGTTCGCCCAACTTAATACGCTCAGTGAAATCATCAACCAACGGGTGGCAAATAGAGCTCGAAAACAGTATCTCAAACTTCATCGTTTAAAGACACTTCCACCTTGGTCCTATTGCCAGCTCACTGACAATCGCCCCACTGTTTCCCCGTCGGTATCAGCAGCGTATCTGCCTGAAGGGTGCATATTATACACGGGTACATCACATTCTGCGCAGAGGGGAGTTACTGCTGTGTATAGTCCATCTCATCCGCATCTCAACTCTCGCGCGAAGTATACTGCGGATACGTGCACTCCCCTGGCATTGGAACTTAAAGCCATTTATAATGTCATTGCTTCCCTTGCGCTCATTCGAACATTCAATAAAGTTCATATTTACACCGACTCCCGCGCCGCCCTTAAACAACTTAAGGCTGTTGGACGAATGTTCCAGATTTCACAATCAATTCATGTGCTCTGCGCAAAGTATCCATGTCCTGTGCGCATACACTGGATTCGCGGCCATGCTCAGGATCCACATAACATTCAAGAGGATGCTATGACTCATCTTCATGCATTAGACGATCCGCCACCTTCCCCTCTTCCGCCAAATCCGTTCCTGTCCCATGTTTAATAATAATAATAATTGGTTTTGGGGGGAAAGGAAATGACGCAGTATCTGTCTCATATATCGTTGGACACCTGAACCGCACCGTAAGGGAAGGGTAAAGGAGGGAGTGAAAGAAGAAACGAAGAGAAAGGTGCCGTAGTGGAGGGCTCCGGAATAATTTCGACCGCCTGGGGATCTTTAACGTGCACTGACATCACACAGCACACGGGCGCCTTAGCGTTTTTCCTCCTTAAAAACGCTGCCGCCGCGGTCGGGTTCGAACCCGGGAACTCCGGATCAGTAGTCGAGCGCCCTAACCACTGAGCCACCGCGGCGGGGCACATGTTTTCGATTCCGAAGTTCTGCGCCAGCGAACACGCGCTTTAATTCCTCCGTGTTCGCACCCTCTCCCCCGTAGTCTTACTCGGCAGGAGGAGGTATCCGTGCGCCCGATTCGGGCAGGGGCGGCTCTGACACCATCTGTCTGGCATCGGTGGCGTGCCAAAGATCGGCCAGCACCTGACAGGTGCCCGCACTGTAGCGCTGCACCGGACATTTGTGATGTGCGGCACTTGTTGTGGACGTGCCCAGCGACGGCTGCTATAAGAAAACGGCTCCTCAGGGAGGTGGGCCTGCGGTGGAACCGCGAAAGTTACAACGTGAAGTGGACTATGAACAACAGTCTCATTAGCAACCTCTGCGACTACCTCAGCGCAACGGGTCTTCACTCCTTCTTTTAACTTTCAATCACGTACATTCCTTCCCCCTTCCTTTTTTTTCAAGTTATGCCTCATGGCACACTTCTCGAGTAAAAAAAAAACCGCTACCATGTCATGGAACCCGTACCGCCCGAGCGCCTGTGATGTACGCGTGCGTGTGCTGTTGTGGACAACAAATGCGACGCCAACGAAGGCACAGACCTCCATTACGGACATTCTGTCTCTTTCCTTTCACTAGAAACTTCCTCCTTTTCCTCACGGCGTGGTGGAGGTGTCAACCGACACGTAAGATAGTTACTGCGCATTTCCTTTCCTCTTAAATTACAATGACAATGAAGACGCACAACGGTCAATTCAGGGAGCAGCGTCACTGCAGCCCGTTCGTGATCTCTTCGGGGTGGGGATGGGCTATTAACAGATGCCTCCTAGAGACTCCAAGAGATTTGTCCAATGGGCAAGGCGTCACGCAATCTAGCGATAGCGGTCCGTGCCTCTGTGGTTCAGTAAAGGAGTTAAGGGTGAGTGGGGAGGGGTTCTGATTTATTATCTGCTGCGGGTCTCATACGGACTCGAGATATTAAGTTTATTTTTGGAAATATGGCGATGTGCTTGAAACACTTCGGCATGGGTTGGCCCGGTAATGCGCTGCCTCCGGGATCAGCCCGGGTTACATTAGCGCGCCACGTCTTTTCTTTCACTCTTTGCACTCCTATCCTTTAACTCTCCTACTTTCAGCACGTGGCAGGGGTTGTGGCTCAGCTAGAGCTAGTGCGCTGGCCGATGCACTGCCCTTTTCACTCTTCCTGTCCACAACAGCGAGCGACCGAGTGGTCAGGTGGGCTCAGTGGTTAAAGCGCTGGGCTTCTGATCTGGAGTAGTCGGGTTCGAACACGATCGCGGCGGCCGATTTTCGATGGAAGGGAAACGCAAAGGACCCGCCGCGGTGGCTCAGTAGTTAGGCGCTCGGCAATACACTCATCCGGAGTACCCGGGTTTGACCCTGACCGCGGCGGCAACATTTCAATGGAGGCGAAATGCTGAGGTGCTAATGTTCTATGTGATGTCAGTGCACGTTAAAGATCCCCGGTAGATCCAATTTATTGATTAGCCCTCCACTACGGCATCTCGTATTCTTTCACTTCCTCCGTTATCCCTTCCGTTACGGCGCGGTTGAGGTGCCCTTCGAAATGTGAGACAGGAACTGCGCCATTTCCTTTCCCCGAAAACCAATATTTATTTTCAAACGCAAAGGCGCCCGTGTGCTGTGCGATGTCAATGCACGTTAAAGATCCCCAGGTGGTCGAAATAATTCCGGAGCCGGAGGCTTCTCTACGGTTGATGTTTAAGCCGGCTCCCGGGGAATCAGCGCATTCCCAAATGATGTGATCAAGAACATTTCACCGCAATTTGAATATTAAGAATCTTTTTCATCGCCGGTCTGTGTCAGCTAAACCCAGACTGGGCAGATGTAATTTCCAGCTTGTAACCGCCTCCAAATGCGCTCCTCATTATTGGAGAGAGACCGATCGTGGGGTGGAAATATCTTTCTATGTAATATACAGTGTTCGGTAAGTTCGTGATATGTAATGATGTAATCTTTCATTCCCTTGAATTCGGGCTGTTCTACGGCCGCTCGGTAGTAGAGGTCTCGAGTGAGCGCGTGAGCAGCCTCGTTGCCAGGGACAGCTTCGTGCGCAGGTATCCATATGTTGAATGTCTTTTGATAAATTGTGTTGGTTGTGAGGATGCGTCTGGCTTCCTCCTAAATTCTATCTTTCGCAAAATTCTACATTGCTGTTTTGGTGTCGCTAATTATTATGTATGCTCGGGTGCCCGACCAAGCGAGCGCTATTGCAACTTTTTCGGCCAAAATTAGGCCTCGTCACGCACCCTAGAAATAGTTCGTAAGAAATCAAACCTACAAGCGTGTTTTATGCAGCAAACGTAAGGCACTGCTTAGAATTCGATGTATTTACATTAATCAGTTTTGGTATTGCTTGCCTGAATGCACTTCTATGAAGAGCTCGTGCCATGTTAAGCGCGTTTTGGCGTCAGCGGCTTCTCTCTATTTCTAGCCTCAGCAGACCGTAACGGCAAACAAAGGCATGGTCATGTGGCTATACCTTTCAAACTTAGCGTCCAGGTTTCATTACTAGTGCATACCCGAAAATGCACTGGGGCTCAACTTCAGCACTTAGGGTAGATAGATAATCAAAATTTAGTTCGGTGTAAGCATTGAAAATATCAAAAAGAGCGAGCTCTCCAGGTGAACAGCAGTATTAGAGTGCAGATGAAACTTCGCCATTTCTAGAGAAAAGAATTAGAAGCCTCAGTGGAGGCATATTGATTATTTTCAGAGAGAGAAAGTTTGTTGCAGCACATCATACATTGAAGCTGGCATTGAAGCGGAGTTGATGCTGTCATAAATGGAGTAATTTCTCCTTTCGGCAGCAAGAATCAACAAATACCAAGCTGCACGCTGTTCGAGTCGACATCGCCTTAGCAGTGCAGCCGGAACCAGAAATAGCATCCCACCTTTTAGACTCCGGTTAGCCTTTTAACAACAGCAGCTTAAAATGCGAACTGAAGGCTACCGTTTGCTTCCAGGCATGAAAGCAGTCTTTACAAGCGTGCAATGGGCTCCTCTTTCCTGACAGCCGTCTACAGATGCTCTACAGGCCAGATTTAGGCCTGTCTACAGAGATGGTCACTAGTGAAGAGTTTTTACCACCGATGTCAGGCAATGCTATATTAAAGCATCTCTCTATTTTCTCTAGTGTCATCCATCCAAAAAGGGGGCTAGAAAAATAAAGTCCTGTCTGTGCCAAAACTGTACATTGTATAAAAAACAGCACAAGTACCGCTACCCGATCTTGCTGACAGAGAGTGCCTTCCGCCTCTGTATTGTAACCAAGATGGGACGGAAAAAGGCTCACCTGCTTTTCTTTCTTAATCAAGCCTACTCCTGGTTTCAAAGTCTGTTTGAGGTTCACTTTTGTTCCCTTAAAGGCAGCAGAAAGGCCCGTCGCTGCTATGTGAGAATTTTTGTGCCTGCTGTGAGCGAAAAAGACATGGTTGTTTGATCTTCTCTGTACTTTCCCTCTTTAGAACTGAGCAAGGCAGTGTAAACTAGATAGAAGGACTCTGTGTTCGTCTTTCTCTTTGAAAGCATCGCAGCTCTCTGGAGACAAAACATTGCTCTTCACACAGCCTTTATTGCTTGCTTAAAAGCAATGGAATTGACAAAATTGAAGGACAAAAATCTGGGAGAAATCTACAATAGATGCATACAGCATAAGCAAACACACCTAAACAAGCTTCATTGCGCATTTTGCCGATTTAGCACTCTCAAACAGACGACCATGGCTTCACACTTACTTTGGATTTGCCTTAGCAAACATTCTTTTCATTGCCGGCATAAGCATCCGAGACAACCTTGTAAGAAGAAAAAACAGAAAGGGAACGATGTGTAGAGTGAGTAAATGGCGGCAAGCCCAGAAATATTCAAAAAAGAATCGTTCTTGTTTGAGTTGCGCTTATAGGTGTGCTTCTGAGGCATTACCTTGTTGTTATCGTGTCTCCGCCGCTTTGAAGGATGACTTCAAAGAAAGCACGCGCCCACACGCGGAGAAGAAACATGGTACACCTGGAAAGTTCTGCGCATAAAATACGGTGAAGACCGGTGAGGCTGCTCGCAACAGAACTTACGTTCCAGTGAGAAGAAAGTGTCTTTCTGTTTTTTCTTCGAATCTTTCCAAAGCCGCCGTGAGACGGCGCCCCTTTTTGTGCTACGGGCAGAAATTGCAATTTTTGCCCCGTTTTTCTTTCCTGTCATACTTCTTGTTTCCTGAACTCCATTGACAAGCTGCGACTGAATTGGCTGCGCGGTTTTCCCCGTTCTCTGGGGAGCTGTCTCTCTTTATTGGCTCCCCAGAAGATGCACTAGAGGTTTCCTTTGCTGGCGACTTGAAGATGCGATTGTTAGCTTAGCTTTCTGTTTTGAACATTTTTTATTGCGAATGGTTACTCCGACATTTCTGAACCAATATGAAGAACAAGATAGACCGGACCTGTGCATGCATATGTGTCTATACTTTTCGTCACATTGAGTTAGCGCATTCATTGGGTAGCTGCTCATTCTGGAGTATCAATAAAGCACCACGTTCCCGATTTCAAGTGCTCAATATAAAATAAGGACTCGAAAGTTTAAAATGAAACAAATGGGGTTGCTGTCTCCGTATGCCGCTCGACAAAGTAGAAGATCGAGTTTCCAGTGGATATACTATTGATCGAAGCTCATATATTTTTGGTGTAACAAAAATAAAAACGGCGCTAATTTTTACACAAGCACACAGAAAGACCAGAGAGGACGGGCGCACACTCCAACTATGTTTATTGAAAGCCACATGTTGCATATATATAGCCCGAAGAAGGTGAACGCATGCGCAGTACTTACATGGTAAAAAGAAAAAAAGAGAGAAAAAAAGAAAAATAGCACCAAGAAACACACACTCAAACCAATCGTACTCATTGTCGCATATTCTTTAGCAATCTATACTCACTTTCTCGTAGGGAGATAGAAGTGGTGCTGGCGCACATGCCGCCTCCCTCTTAGATAAAAAAGGGTTCTGCCAGCTCCCGAGCTAATCTATCTTTGCTTATAGCTAGAATTTTAATCTCGCCAAGTCGTGGTTCACAGTTTTTTTAGTTTTTACCAATGCAGGAGCGGCAATAAGCGGGTAGGTTTTCGGACGAATTTGATGTGTTTCCTAACGGCCTTTTATGTTCCCCTGCTCGCTCGTTTACGCAGCGTCCAGTCTGGCCGACGTACACTTTGCCACATGTAAGGGGGATCTCGTAGACCACTCCCGTGGCACACCTTACGTAGGGCTTCGAGTGCTTCTTTCTACACCCAGATTTAGCCTTGGCACCGCTGCTAACCTTGAGGCACATCTTGACCAATTTGCGGGGGGCGGAGAAGACCATGGGGACTCCGTACTTGTAGCCAACTCGTTTTAAATTGTGGGACACCTTTTAAGGTACGGCATCACCACTGGTTTGGCTTCGCCGAAGTCTTATTTTCGGCGTTGCCTCTTTGGATTACCCTTAATTTTTTGCAGCGGTGCCTCGGTCACAGCAGCCAAGACGTGGTTAGGCAACCCTGCTTTACGCAGTCTATTCACCTCACCCTGGTAGCTCGCCGGCATCACGTGAGGGCACGACTTGAGGATTGCTAATTCCATTCAAAGGATGGCAGTAGCCCTTTTAACAGTTTTTGATTGAGCCTAATATAAAGGTAAAAATTTTTCTTGACCTCAGGAAGGTAGCGCCAGCAAACACTTCCGTCTCCCAACTTTATTTTAAGTTCCATAAACTGGAGGCAGTCCTGCTGCGGAAGCTCAAATGTGAAAGAGAGCCCCTTCCCATGTTGTGTGAACATTTCTAAAATTTTCATGGCAGTCTCCTCATAGCGACCTGTGTCATGTCTCTTTAAAATCATTAAAAAATCGTCAACATATCTAAAAATATTTAGGAGAGTTCCATCGTCAGTCAATGATGCCAAAATGTTGTCCATAGATGCGAGAAAAATGTTACATAAAACTAGCGCGACACATGAACCGATGCAAATGCCCTGGCGCTGTAGGAACCGCCAGTTGTCAAAGTGTATGAAGGTGGACCTAATATAGAACTCTAAAAGAGACATAAAATTGTCCACGCTTACCCCTGCCTTGTTTTGAAATGCAATAGTTCCGCTTGCTTCTATACACAGTCGAACGGAAGTGTTTGCTGGCGCTACCTACCTAGGGCCAAGAAATATTTTTTAGCGTTTGATTCGGCTCAATCAAAAACAGTTAGAAGGGCTATTTCCACCCTTTCAGTGGAATCAGCAATCCTCAAGTCGTGCCCTCACATGATGCGGGCGAGCTTCCAGGGTGAGGTGAATAGACCGCGTAAAGCAGGGTTCTCTAACCACGTCTTGGCTGCCGTGGCCGAGGCACTGCTGCAAAAACTTAAGGGTAAGCCAAAGAGGCAACGCCGGAAAGACGACTTCGGCGACGCCAAACCAGTGGTGATACCGTACATACACAAGGTATCCCACAATTTAAAACGAGTTGGCAGCAAGTACAGAGTCGCCATGGTCTTCTCCGCCCCCTGCAATTTGGCCAAGATGTGCCCCAAGGTTAGCAGCGGTGCCAAGGCTAAGTCTGGGTGTGGAAAGAAGCACTCGAAGCCCTAAGTAAGGTGTGCCACGGGAGTGGTCTACGAGATCCCCCTTACATGTGGCAAAGTGTACGTCGGCCAGACTGGACCTACCCGCTTATTGCCGCTTCTGCACTGATAAAAACGAAAAAAACTGGGAACCACGACTTGGCGAGATTAAAATTCTAGTTGTAAGCAAAGATAGATTAGCTCGGGAGCTGGGAGAAGCCTTTTTTATCTAAGAGAGAGGCGGCATGTGCGTCAGCACCACTTCTATCTCTCTACGAGAAAGTGAGTATAGATTACTAAAGAATACGCGGCAATGAGTAGGTTTGGTTTGAGTGTGTGTTTTTGGGTGTTCTTTTTCTTTTTCTCTTGTTTTTTTTCTTTTCACCATGTAAGGACTGCGCATGCGTTCACCTTCTTTGGGCTATATAGAGACATAGAGTCAGCGCCCGTCTTGTCTGGTATTTCTGTGTGTTTCTGTAAAAATTAGCGCTGTTTTTACTTTTGTTACACGATGCTACACCAACTAGCCCATCAAAACGTACTGTTAAGCGATCATATGTCTTTAACGTTTCAGATAATGACTATGTTCTATCACACAAAGAACACAATTCAAGGAAGTACGAAATGCAGCCACACGATCAGCCTGCTCCAAAAGTCAACAGAGCAGGTGAGTCGTATGATAACCAGGGTCTCCCAAAGAAGATACGGAATGAAAGAAGCGGATACGATAAAACTGGTCAGAAGTCTGGTGGTCAGCAGAGTCACCTACTCGCTCCCCTACCACCCCATGAACAAGCAAGAAAGGGAACAAGCTGACACGCTCTTAAGGAAAGCATACAAGGCGGCCCTACACCTGCCTAGCCAGACGACAAGCTGCTGCCGCTGGGGCTCAGCAACACCTTCAGCGAACCAGCGGAAGCACAACTCAAGACGCAGAACTCCAGACTCCGAACGTCAGCCGCCGGCCAAGCACTCCTAAAGAGGTTAGGTTACGACATGGAAGGGTATTTTGATCGATCCGCCGATATCCCCGACAACATCCGTAAAACCCTCCAAGACTGTCCTATGCCAAAGAACATGGACCCGAATCGCCACGCGGCTAGAAGACAGGCGCGGGCAGATTATGTGGAAAGCCATTTGGCTAAACTAGAAAACACAGTGTACACGGACGCAGCGCTTTATACGTGGGATAAACGCACGAGAATAATCAATGCCGCCGCAGCAGTCGTGGATTACGCTGGCAAATCGATCGCATACGCAACCCTACGGGGCCACACGGTATCAGAGGGGGAGGAAGCCGCCGTTGCACTAGCGGCGGCCGAAGGCTATCGGAGAAACAAATCACTGATCATATTAACAGACTCGAAAACCACATGCAGGAACTACGCGCAAGGTAAAGTCTGCAAGGCGGCCCTAAGAGCCCTCCTCGAAACAGGGCCCCCTAGCCAAAAAGTAACCCATAAGATAATCTGGATACCGGCACACGCGGGGATAGAGGGCAACTCAAAGGTGGACAGATTAGTTTGCGAGATCACGTTCCGAGCTGAGCTGTTGGAGACCCTAGAGAACCCTACCATAGTGGAGCCAGTATATGCGGAGCTGCTAAACTTCTACAGAGGACAGAGCCTCAAGTACCTACCGCCACACAACTAATTAATACAACAAGAAGCGGTGAACTGGCGGAGACTGCAAACAGGAGCATTCTTCAGCCTATACATTCTACACAAAATGTACCCTACACAATTAAGGGACACATGCCCGTGGTGCGGGGCAACCCCGACGCTATACCACATTACATGGGAGTGCAAACGCAATTATACATTCCACAAACTCAAAACCCCGAGAGCTGAGCAATGGGATGGTCTGCTCACCAGCAGCGAGCTCACAGCCCAAAGGGCCCTTGTGCAGCACGCATGCGAAGCAGCAAGACTCAGCGGAGCCCTGGAATAGGGGCCCGACCTTGCGAAGAGGCCAGACATCAACGATGAAGACGACGGCCCACCGCTAATTTTATTGAGATTTCAATAAATGTTTTTTTTCTCTCTCTCTCCACGACGTCTGAAAGGAGAATAGTGAAGAGCACTCAATTTCTGCAGCCAGTCTGTTTATGACGCCTCAAGCTATCAATGATCTTACGTGCTCTTCTTTTTGAATTATATGAACAGGGCTGCTTCTTGAAATATATGACATCTCGGAAGTAAATTCATAAATATATAGGCCCTTAGAGACATCGCGTGAAGAGGGAGCACTTGAGGCAGAATTGTTTACTAATACAAAAACTGTGCATCAGAGAAGACATGGAGGAGAGCTTGACGAGACGAGATAAGTACTGGAGTTCGCTGCAACCCCACCACCATGCCATCGTCGCCAACAACACGCGTGTACAAAACTCATGACTGTAGAACGCGCAAGCAAAATCACATCATCGAACAATAAATGTTGTCCTTATTTTAATAATAATGTTTCGAAACCTCTCTAACACACTTGTTAGCGCTCTATCCCGCCAAAGAAGTACAGATGAAGAGAGGAGTGGTGGAACAAGAGTAACATTTAGGAATACAATTTACGAGAGGGTGAAATAGCTGGAGAAAGAGTGGTGTGGAAATATCCGCTAAATTGAAACGTCTAAACAGCTCTGGCTTGAGTTTAAGCGTTATGTTTGTTCAAAATAACGGCAAACCCATCGCTGCCGCATTCGCTGTGTGTTAGATAAGAAGCACCTCTGACTTGGTACAGTCAAGCACAGGCACCAGTTTTTTTTTTTTTGTTTTAGAACAGTTTATCAGAAATCGTAAAAGTTTAGAGCATGTCTTGAAATTTTCAAATATTCACTTCTCACAAATGTTGATGCAAAGCAAGCTCAGCGCACTCGAGATGACGCTACAAGAACAAAAAAACAGCTGTCATCATGCAGCTGTCGGCTCCCCACATGGGGCTCCAAGCAATTGTCGCCAACCTCAGTCGACATGTCCCCTTCATTGCACACCAGATTAGGTACCTTAACGAGACTACTGTTCTACTGTTGCCGCCTTAGGCCGCCAGAGAATTCAAATGGGGGCTTTCCTTGACATTTTTCTGATCACTGCTTCGCAAAGTGTTCGTCCCCATTTCTTGAGAATTATTTTCCCCAATCCAATATTTTTCACCTTTGTCACTTGTACTCGCCGCCTGCGAAGTCAGGGCGGTGGCCACCACGCCAAGTTAACCCCCAGGAGTGGCGTGAAAGGCGGTTCTTACCAATCCTGATTACGCACAACAAGGAAGCTTAAAAGTGAGTGCAAAAGGAACTAGGGCTCCCGGAGTGTCACATGAAGGCCGCAAAAGGGCATCACGCTTGCTTTGATGTGACAAGGTAGAAACGTTCGCAAGAATGTCCTCTTATATTGGTGACATGAAACAGCTAAGGGGGATTCCTAAATTGCACCAGGCTGATATATGGCGCAACTATTTACACATGCGTGTCACATATAGTTTAATGGCTATTTACACACAAAATACATTTTGGATTATTTATAGAATGGTAGGTCTACCTCGAATATTCTAAGCCGTTATTTCATCACTCTCGGCGAAGCGTTAATACGTGCCAATGGCGCCAGCCTGCCTACAAATATGTAAATGACGTGTTCGGTTAAAGTGTTTGGGAAAATTTCTTTAGGGTTAGCACGCTGTACCGCCAACTGCGGCGTTTACACAAGCTCCTTTGCGCTGGCTAAAGCACGGAAATATTGGAGGAACTAATCATCAAGGCGTCATCAGTGGCTTGCTGCACCGCAAATGGACGGCGCAACTATCTGTAAACCTCCGCATTAGGGCCACGAGGACGACCGGGTTTCGAACATCTTTTACGCAAGTGATAGTAGATTTCAAGTAGTGAGAGCAGCTCCTTGGTCTGTTCTCTCTCGCAATTGACATGGTGAAAAGAAGTGGGTCAGTGAGAGCATCTGTTTTGGACGGGGATCAGAAGATGTGACTCCGGCGATCATAACTCCGGCCAGGCCCCAACCCTGGATTGGTGGCTGCCATGCTCCCGGCTTGGGTAGCCATACAGCTTTGAATGTAAACAATCCTAACCCCCTCCTCCCATTGATTTAAAGCGGCTTAAAGAGAAGACAGTTACTTTTAATTTTTGCTTTGCCTCGACCTTCGCATCGAGTGCTGCAAAGCTATCCACGCAAGACTCCACATTTTATGGGCTCCACTTGCTCAACAGAGCTTACCTCTGTGACTGCTCTGAAAGAAGGCAAAATCTGGCACTTGTACCGGCACCCAGCAGCAAAACTCCTCTGGCCTGTCCTTTCACTCTTGAACCTGTACAATAATAACGCTGCTCTCAGGCTGCTTCGACGCAAGTTGTTTAAAAAAGGCAGAGTGCCCAGCACTTTTTCTTTCCACGCTCCACCGGCGCGCTTCCAAGAAACAGCGACAGATGTTGACGCAATAAATTCTGTCGCTCCAACTGTCGACTACTACACACGCGTCTTACAGTCGAATGAGTTTCGCAATGCACAATAAAGTTCTTTTACGGCCAATACGCTGCACAGTTGCGCATAAATGACGCCTCCCGACGTTGTAAACTACAGGCTTAGAATTTTATAAGCGAAATGCACAGAGGTGGAAAGATTGAGGCGTACAGAATATGAATTTGCTACGCTTGTGTTAGTGCATAGGAAGTTCGTTCTTTACACTTGTTGGAGGACTGATATTGTAACAATCTGAGTCTCACCGAAAATTCAAAACATTTTGAGTTTCAGGAAACAACAGAAAGAAGTTCCCCCTCAGAGCACAGACCGGGTTTTGAACCAGGTACTCTACACCTTATCATTACCGGTGGAAAAAAATACTCGATTTCAAAGTGGCGTTTTTCAGAATTGCTTATCTCATGATCTTTCCGACTGGCTAAGTATTGTACTCCTCCCTTCTCACGCGTGACTACAGAGGTCGTGTAAGACTGCGCCACGTCGCGGAGGCTCTCGACAGCGCTGCGCCGCTCCGCATCGCGAGTGCTCTAACTTGGGGCTCCCACCAGAGCGGACCATATCGGTGAAGATTTCGATCGCTCTCACTTAGGAGCAGTTGAACGACAGGCATCCTTCGTACTGCGCCACATCAGGGATGCTACAATAAGCTACAAGAGGAGCCAAAGACCAATCTACGTAATTCCGGGTGCCTTCCATACCACGTAACACCGCGGACGGCCAGGAAACGAGGAACTCGCTTTGCTCCTATTCGAAAACCCATGATTAGAAAACCCATGAGGCAGGGCTAAAGCAGAAGGATTTGTTTCAAAACCCTTTGTGCTGCGATTTTCAGTCAGGCCTTTGAACCCTAGATTGGGACATTCACTCTAGGGTTCACAGGCCTGACTGAAAATCGCATTCGTTGCCTAGCGAAAGGCAGCTACTGTTTAGACTAGAACAGAAGCCTATTTTAAAGCAAAGACATCAATAGGGGTGCTTTGAAAGACCGAATAAAAACAACCAGCGTCAATTTTCCTCCCAGATAATTTTGTATTTTTGAATGTCCTACTGCAGTTCTGGAAACTAGAGCTCTAAACTTTTAAACATCGACCTTCGTTCTGATTCAGCGCGCAGTGGGTATATAAAGGCCGTGTAAAAGAACGTGTTTTAATTCGCCAGAGTAGCTTGCTCACAATTGGACATGCTCAGTTTTTCGCTGAATGTGCGCTGAATGTGCGCTGAATGTGTTGTTATCGATGTAAGGAGTCTTACGGTAACCGGAGTTTGCGTGGCCTTCGTAGTGACCTCAATCGCTGCTCCGTAACACGTTCACTGTCGTTCGATCATGCATGCACATGGTGCAAGTCCAAACTATGTAGGCTACTGTGTTCATTAACGCCTTTTAGCAGCACGTATTGAACGTACTGCTAGGTTTCGAAGACGATTTTATTGCTGATATACGAAGGGGTGATGTGCCTTTGTCGGAGCATCCAGCGCCACATCAGAAAGGTTACACAGCAGTGGTGCTGTGCAATCTGGAAGTAAGTCGCAGTCGTCACTGGTGTTGTGGGTGTGCGTCGCAGCAAGTCGAACTGAAGTACAGCGCCCAAAAACTCACACATCCTTTTGTAAAAGGAATGGTTATTTCACAGACGAAAATGCGTGACATAAACTTGAGCTGGTATGCGATAGTAATTAAATGTTATAGCTTTGAGAATAAACGCTGTTACAATTATTTTGGCCAGATTCCATTGCGATTGCGCAGCTGGCGGTAGTGCTGATGCAGCCTTTTCAGACTTTCGAGTCGTGATGCTTCGCATACGCGCATCATGCTTGCACGAGGTTTTTGCCCAGCATTGTTCGCCCATGTGACTGAAGCGAAATCATCGCCACGAGTGCGCCAAGCCAAGACTAGCTTTCCGCATCAGCACTCCCCACTTCCTTATGGGTCTTCCCCAACAACACCGCCTCCCCCCCCCCCCCCCCATCTGCTCAGTAACATACGGTAACATCTTTCCCTGCTCTGGCTCTCACTATTTCCTGCCTCTTAGCTACCCTTTTTCTCTCTTTTGTGCTCTGTCCAGCTCAAGCAGCGTCGATCTTGTAACGACGATGGCAAACAAGCATTTGTCAGGAAATCTGTCGGGGCATTTGTCGTGAAATTTGTGAGGTAAATATGCTAGCGTCCGCAATATTTGATTTTTACCTCGCCCGCAGCGGCATGCGCTCCTTTTAAGGGCGTGCCGTGCGCGCTTGAGTTTTTGCATGATCTGAGCACATTACAGCCGTTTCAGAACGCATAACCAACTGCCCGCTTTTAAGTTAGCGCATTTGGCAATAAATGACCAAAAGCAATTTTATACCGAAATCCTGCGCACTGACAAGAATCAGCAAATCCGCGTATGATAGCAATGGTCATATTAATAGTATAATTCCTGTCTTCAGCAGTATCCTATTCATGTTGTCAGGTCAGCACTGAAAAAAGGGCACAATGCACCACAGAAACCCTATTGTAATTGTCAAAGTAAGAACTAGTTCAGGCCAAAGAACAAGTGCACACTGTCTGAGGACGTACAAGCTTTGCGCGTGTTAATCAAGCGTGATATGTGTGCTTGGTTGCTGTTGATAAGTTGGAGCTGCAAAACTTTAAAATAATGAAATGTAGCTGCCTATTAATACATCAGAGCTCGAATATATTTCTGCTATGGAAGAATTATGAAAAAAAAATTATCCGACAAAACGACCTTCTCGCGGCTCATCGATAATTGCACTTTTTAATCGACAAGGCTTGATTGAAAGCTGGTCCTTGTTCGAAGCTTACGTTGATTTGCTTGAGCTGAAAATCAACGATTTCTTTCACTATAGATTTTCTTCGTTTTGAGCACCTTAGTGCATGGCAATATTCGGTTTCTATTTGGCGTCACCTGTTTCTCATGTTGCTATTTCTCAGCCTCTCGTAATGTTTGCTGTGGGAAGTTTCCGGGACAGAAATGAAGCGGCACCCCTGTCTGCAAAGCAGACTCTTTCGCGTCGTCCAGAACTTATGTCTCTATGGGAACAGAGTCGAACCCTGCTCCGCAAGCACAAACACTCCAAATAAGCAACCAAGCCCAAAATAGCAAAAATATAAACATCACTCCTCACCACACTAGCGGATATGGTTGCCATCAAGCTTTTGCTTCTTCAGTGTGCTCGTGCGTAGCCTTTGGCAGATATAACTAGGTAATTCACTGCTGTGTCTCAGAGAGGAGTGCCGAATGGTATCCACCATGGAAATATGAGAGATGATACCCCTCTCTGAAGGCTCAGAATGTTTTTAACGTTTCATTTCTATTCTGGTCTAGTTGCTAGAAGAAACGTAATACAAAAAAATTTTCTTATCTTTACTTTGCTGGCTATCACAACTTTATTTAATATGAATCGAGTGACATCGCTGATAAAAATCAATTAGGCCTTGCATTAGTCTTGGGCAGAAGCCTTCTGTGTTGTTTGTTGTTATCCACGAGACCTCCGACTCACGCTGTCCGTCGATTTGAGGGGCATTAAATTCCCAGCGCGAGCATTTATTGCTTGATATATCTCGTATAAAGGTACTTGTTTACTAGTTCTTGTTCTACACGCTGTTGGAAGGAAAATTTTCTCTGAATTTCTTTAAGTGCAAGGCACTCCGATTAATCTTTCTTAGACTTGTTCTCTGTGGTTCCTAATATAGGATTCTACGCCTCCTAATTATGCTGGCATCTATTGGACACTTAGGTCATCCAAGCGCCTTGGCATCCCCTTGAGAGCCTATAAGCATAGTGAACATTAGTGTAAAGACCGCGTGCAAACCCTTCAGCACTATGTTTGAACTTTTGTCCCCCATTGTGTCGCAATTTTTTTAGGGTGACCGCATGTAATCTGTTTGTCGCCACTAAAATTTATTATGTACTCAACGTTATTAATTGCACAAGGCTTTTTATACATCGTTTTCACAAAGATTTCACCACTTTTGTTTGGAATACGCCTTTTGAATCTTTGATTCGCAATGACATTTTCCGGCCTGTAAGCACTGGCGGCCCTGGTTTAGTCCACTTCCATGCTTGCAGAGATTAATGCAAGAGGCCTATTTTGCTGTTCGTTTCCGGATTGTTTGTTTCTCCCCTGAGGTCTTGTTTTCAGTTTCAAGAAAACGGTTGTACAAGGAATTAATTTTGCGTGCTTTTCCCTCAATCTATGTACTGCTCTTTCTGTTTTAATTTACCGGTAGATGGTACTCGAAAGATTAAAGTAAATTGCTCTTCTCCCCGTTTACAAAGAAAATATTCTATAAGCTACAAAGTGATACATTGCCTGTTAAAACATTGTGAGAGAAAAAGTGAGTCTTTGTGCCTATGGTAAATTCCGCCTTTGTGATGCGACAGAAAAGATTTAGCATTGTTTCATGAACTGAAAATATGGGATAGACTTCTCGGATATCTTACAACGGACATTGCAAAAGGGCTTGTCTAACACCTCATTTCGCACAATATCTGACTCCACTGTCATTTATTGATGACCACTTAGAAATGTTCGTTATAATTGTAGTACACAACCTGAGGACAGCAGGCATGAAGGACGACATTGTGAATCTGTTGTTTCTGCAAAACAAGTATATGTCCAGACCGAGTTTGAACCCAAGTGGCACTCACTCGTAGTGCTGTGCTATTCATTGCTTTTTTTCTAGCTACTGGGTTGCTTAGGTGTGTCGTATTATGCATCTTTTTGATTTGCTGGTTTTTCTCATGGAGTTCACATAATTCATGTACATGGAACATTGCATCCCTGAAATAAATTCCATGTTAAACAAAGTGGCCGCCGTGCTTTAATGAAGTCGCTATCGAAACTGATCAGGGCACGCCAGCCTGGCTTGGAAACCCACATCGTAAGAAATTTTATTTTTCTTTCTTTCCTGATGATGTAGAGGTACGTGCGTTTTCGAGCGTCTGGACTGGACCACTAAGACAACGCCGGATTTCACGCGCCATATAATGTTTTGGCACTAAGAACTTTTTAGTGCTGCATAGTTTGGTATTAATGGTAGGTGGCTGCCCACATGTGTGAGCTGTAATTTGTTAAACGCGAGCAATAGTTTTGCGGCTGGCCTCGAAACTTGCCTTCTGTGACCTGGATATGCCTGCCTTGGTGGCACTTCTTATGGATGTCCCTGCCGAACTGGTCTTAAATTCCGTTCCAAAATCGAAGCTTCTTCCCATGATCTTCCCGTCGCTCACCTTCAGAACAGCGATACCGTGTGTACCTTTGTCAAAAATTGCGTTGTCTTCAATTTCTCGCAGCCCGACGGTTCGCAGTGCTTATGTACGCCTCGTTTCTGCCATGATATCAGCAGTGAATCTGCACAGATGATTCGAAAGGAGCAGCACTAAACGCATCTGAACGCAGAAAACTTATCGCAGAGTACGTCCACGACATGCTGCAGCGGAACGTAATTTGGGAGTGGTATAGTCATCTGGGAAAATATATTAGTTTGTAGAACACTGCACACATAGCTAGACAGAAAAATTGGGAGCATGAGCTACTTTGTGCTCTAGCACAGTTCATATAACCCGTGTTTCTTCTATTATAATGCATGCGGCTGTTGTATAGAAGAGTGTCTTGCGTGAATAAAAGCACATCTAAATACAAGATAAAGAACTGCTCGTGTTAACGCCAAAGAATAAGCCGGAGTTTCACTTTCAAGTTTCAATATTTGCCTAATGTATAAATTTCTTTTCATTGACCTTTATCGACTTGGTGCCGGAGTACTCTTAAATTTGCACCCTCTAATTACTGTGCTTCTTTTTTGTATACAAATTTTTTTGCCCTGTCGCGTCCTTTTCTTCTTTTTGTGTAGATTAACCGTTCCCACTGTGCTTGGCGTGTTTTTCCTAACAACGATGGTCAAGAAAGAACTAGCGGTCACAAATATTTACGCGAAGCCTGTTTTCCGTAAAAACAAAACAAAATAATGCGTTGCCTGGGAAGACAACCGCCTGACAGAGTCAGCATCTGATTATGCATGCTCGCTCCTCACATGATCAGACTTATTTTGAAGCGAAAAGCTTCAGTACGCTAGTCCACACCGCGCTTCGCGCGAGCCGGCGTATGTCGGAGCACGAGTGACGTCACGCACGGCGCAGGTGACCGCCGCCGACTCTGTCGCCTTTTCTCTCTCTCTCGCTCCAAAGTCACACCGAGCCACAGGTGTTCCACCACTGCGCAGCGGCGCGCCTTTCCTCAAATTGCAACTTTCAGTTTCCAGTTTTTTTCTTTCTTATTTCCTTCCCTCCTTTATCCCTTCCTTTACGGCATGGTTCTGGTGCCCACCGAGATATGTGAGACGGTTACTGTGCCATTTCCTTTCCTCAAAAACCAAACAAAACAAGTGAGCCGACGGCGTTCATAGGATTCATTTGCGTTGACAACTTTGCAAAGGCTGTTCATTTTCACAAAAAGAAAGGCGCACAACCGGCTGCGTGGGCCAGTGGAGACCTCAATCTCGCTTTCATTTACATGGCGTTGATGTCAACAGCCTGCTTTGCGTTCGCAACCTGGATAGGCAGCGCGCCCTCCCTGCCACCCTGGGAGGTCGCATGCAGTTAATGGTTGATCGCGAAAGATTGATCACCAAATGAACGCTGCGGCCTAGGTATTGCTGCAGTGCCGCATGTCAGCCACAACGCAGTAAGCGCTAATTCATTCAATCCACATCTCTCTCTCACCACGAATCAAAGCACGAATGAGGCGTCCAGATATCTAGGGAGCCAGTTATGCGCCCTTCCTTTGCTCAAAGCCATCGCCATCTAGAACATTGCCAACGAAAACGCCAATGAACACAGTGAACGCCGATATATTTCGCCTTGTATGTCCTTTATTATTTGAGCTAACGCACAATAATTTTTTTCTTTCCCCCCGCATCACGTTTACTTATAGAGCAGATGCCAGTATCCTCCTGTAAAGTGTCCTTTGCTGTCAAAACTCTCATCTGGAGGCAGAGCAGCTCAGCTGGCACGGAGTTCCGAATCTCTTTTGCTCAAAACTGTCCTTTTACACTGAAACACTCGTCCTAATTAATACCTCAGGAAAAGGGACCGACCGTTAGAGATATCTGTGCTAATCTAAAGGCATTTATATCAGAGTTTACGTATTATAACAAATATGAGCAAAGAACATAAGCTCTGTCTGTCTCTCTATCTAGTCGGCTTAGTTGCCTCGCCACGTTTACAAAGCGTAAACGATTGTTTTGTGGCTGCCATATGCATGCAGTGCTCCTTACCTGAGCGCTGTGTTTATATTGCGGCATTCTTGAAACCAGCGACATCTCCTGCCGCTATTTTTAGGAAGTGCACATGTCTACATACGTGAGTTACACGGTTTACTTGAGGACAATTAAGAAGCATTTTGTGTTCCCCTTGTTGAAACGTCTTTCTTTGGAACACTGAGCTTTTACCTTCTGTCAACACATCACAGAAATGCTTTGCCTATAATAAAGTACAAGCAATCTGTGCTGTTTTGCCCTCATATAATTTCACTGTTCAAAATAATCAAGAATGCCTCAGGAGAAACTACCGTGTGGCATAAGAGAATTGATTGAATTGAAAGACTGATGAAATCTAACATGAAAATAAATAAAGCATGCAACAACGGCAGGATAAAATTTAAAAAAATTTTGCTTAACACCCGATGACGTTGAGCAGCGTAGATGAACGCTCTTCCGATTTGTCTCTGTCTTCGTTCCAGGAATATTTTGCAATTTCTAGCATTTAGCTGCCACTGGAAACCCAGTTCATTGACATTTGTTTATAATTAACTTTACTAATTATTCTGCGTCAATCAAGCTTTTTTATTATTTATCACTCATCAAACCCATTTCAATTGATCTCAAACTTTATTTTCACTCTTTTGCCTATCTTTGCACTATTTTGCCGTCCACGTCTGTTTTCCTGTCCATTCACCAAATCGATATCCGCGTTATTTTGACGTTTTTTGACATTAGCGCCTTTAATATATTAACTAACCAAACTACTGACATCAAGTGTTTTACGAATCATCCTCCATCGATCACAACCATTCGTGTGATGCTATCTCTTCAGAGAACATCACAATCGCTGTGGACACGTTGTGGTGACACGTTTTGCTGACACCACCCCGTCGACATAGCCTGGAAATGCTTTCATATTAATAAGCGCGGTAACCATCGAAGCACCATGCATGAAACAGCGATCTGCATCGATCAGTGTCCAGAACTTTGTCAGTCGACATAATTCGATGCACAAAAACAAGAAAACTGCCCGAATACTATGCACAACCCGCCGCGGTGCCTCAGTAGTTAATGCGCTCGGCTACTAATCTGGAGCAGCCGGGTTCGAACGCGACGGCAGCGGCAGCCTTTCGATGGAGGCGTAACGCCAAATGCGCCCGTGTGCTGTGCGATGTCAGTGCGAGTTAAAGATCCCCAGGTGGTCATAATTATTCCAGAGCCCTCCACTACGGCACCTCTTTCTTCCTTTCTTCTCTCCGTCTCTCCTTTTTCCCTTTTCCTTGCTGCGCGGTTCTGGTGTCCGCTGATATGTGAGACAGATACTGCGTCATCTCCTTTCCCAAAAAACCAAATTCAGTTTTTACTACGCCCCTTTTCAGCACAGAACGAAATTCTCATGACATGACTTGGTTGCCCCGCTGCGGTAGCTCAGTGGTTAGGGCGCTCGACTACTGATCCGGAGTTCCCGGGTTCGAACCCGACCGCGGCGGCTGCGTTTTTATGGAGGAAAAACGCTAAGGCGCCCGTGTGCTGTGCGATGTCAGTGCACGTTAAAGATCCCCAGGTGGTCGAAATTATTCCGGAGCCCTCCACTACGTCACCTCTTCTTCCTTTCTTCTTTCACTCCCTCCTTTGTCTCTTCTCTTACGGTGCGGTTCAGGTGTCCAACGATATATGAGACAGATACTGCGCCATTTCCTTTCCCCAAAATCAATTATTATTATTATTATTATGACATGACTTGGGAGGCTTGGGAGACCCTACTGCGCTCCGAGGACCCGGCCAAGCAAGCCATTGCCACAAGCCGGGCTGCCAGCGTCATCAGCCTCCGGGACATGAACGTTTGAGTGCAGTGGGACCGTGCGGGGGCCCAAGGACCTGTGCGTCCTAAACTCCCCTGTATGCAATAAAGTTTACACCACCACCACCACTCTGGTTTTACTGGCGCCCGCCTTGTCTGTCGCATTACGGAGATATTTTACGCCTAACCGAGATATATTGCTAACAGGGAAGGTGCATCCGGTTTTCTTCCATGCTCGTGATAGTACTCTCAACCTGATAGCTAGGCAGGCCAGTTGGTTATACATATTTGAAAATAACAGCGTGAGAAACAATGACGAAGGGCAGAAAAACACAAGACAAGCGCTGGCTCTCAACTAATGTTTAATCACATCAAACAGACAAATATAAGGTAACAGGCAACAACCGAACAACAAAACCACAAGGCACGTGTATATTTCTTGGGTCATTATACGCAACCTCACTAACAAGCAGGAGCAGGGATGGTTTGCTGATGCACAATCTTTTTTTTTCTCATTTGATAGGCTTGTCTTGTGTTTTTCTACCCTTCGTCCCCGTTTTTCGCGCTGTTATTTTTGAATAAGTAGTCTAAACTTTGCTATGTTATGCAAATCGTGAGGAAGAAGTGTTGTCATGCATCGGAGACTACAAGAGCAGGAATTAGAACGGAGAATTCTGCAGAATTGAATAACAAAAGTGCCTAACATGAAAAAAACTGAAACCCGTAACAACTATTGCAAGGGAGCAATGAGGCCAAGTTTCGTCAAGTAAAGAAATCACAAAGTCCATGTGAAGGAGCCCCTCATGAAAACAAAAACGGCGCAGCAACAGGGACAAGAAAGAAAATGCGACTGTCCCGTCTTCCTTCTTGTCCATGTTGCTGCGCTGTTTTTGTTCTTCAAATCGGTACCAACTAGCTCAAGCCACCGGTTTACTTCAGGCGTGGATGTTTGCCTTCAAAGAAGGAACTCAAATATCTTGCGCAGCATTAGCACTCGAAGCTTGCAACCCTCCTCTTGCGACGATGGGATATCAGCTAATTTGATATGTTCGTACGCGGAGTACTTTCGTTCACTTAGTTGATAAGAGCAGCTCCTGTATAAAAGGAAGCGAGCTGTGAATAAAAACCAAGTTGTTAGTGCTTTGACTTGTAATGTTCCTTCCTAATTGTGTTTTTTTTGCGCTAAAAGAACAATTCCAGTAAAGCACCAACTAGACTACAAAAAAAGATGCCGTTACAGTCTAGAAGACGAAGTAACGAGCGTTAGCTGTATGGTAGTGACATCTATCGTTCATGCGATGTATTACCACGTGATAAGGCTACTGTTACATACTTAACCGCAGCGAGCGGGCGCCTACAGCCTTCAGGACGGATATTATAAAAAATGTGGGGCGAAAACGTTTTTCGACTCTTTGGAGGGCCATTTTTTTCTACCTCAAGGCGGTACGTGCCCGGTCGCCATGAGGTATGAAATTGGGAGCTGCCGAGCGCTGACGTCACGGCCACCGTGTTAAGCCTAACCATATTTAAAGATTAACCTAATTAGGTGATATTAGTGTCTCACAAGTTCCACTCGTCGAGCTTGTTGCGCATATGCCATTAGTTAAATCATGATTTCATCAGTTATTTATAAACAAATATATTTAAGCCTAACCGCAACTAAATACTAACTTCAGCAGTTAATATTGCTGCCTTGCCTATTCTACGCTTCTAGAGGATTCCATATATAATTCTTTTTATGATGACCTCAATAGTTACTGAGTAATAAGCCATTAAACTTAGTCACGTGACTAGTTAATTATAACGTCATAGACTTCTTAAGCTTAATGGCGTTTCCTAATCACCTCCATCAACAAAATATTGGTTTGCTGTATCAATTTATAAATGACTTATTAAATTTCACGCCGACCGAGGTGGTAGCAGACTCCAAAATATCGAGAAACGTGATGAATAAGAGCTAACGCTCTAAGCATAGGATAGGATAACTTTATTGAGCTCTAGCGGAAGTGCTTTTGTGCCGTTCCGATGAGTCCGTCTCCAAACGGTCGCTTGCCCGTATTCCAGAGCTCTACTGGATGCTTCCGTCAGCTGAGCTCTCCGTATAAGACCAATCTTATCATCGCGGCAGTCGCTGGGGAGCATACCCTTTCGTTGCTCTGCACTCAGTTTTTCGTATAATTAGAACGACGTCGTCTTTTTAACATGCCCATGTCATGGGATATGGTGTAGGTTTTCATGGCACCACGGACACTTGTTTTCTTAAAGTGTCCGCTCTTAATACCTTCCAGCAAAATGATCTCAGAGAATAGAAAAACATAGACAATAAATCTTCGCGAGAAAGTGTGGCACTACATGGTAGTACAACAATTTTACAACCACATAATTTAAACAAAAAATGAACCACGCGGTCATACCTTTGCACCGCCAATTTCCGGTATTTGCTTTTCCCATTTTATGATTTTGCGTTTTTTATTCAGCTGCGAAAAAAAACGCAAAACAGTCTTCTATAAATACAAAAGACAACCGGTTTCTCTGTAAACTAGATTGTCGAATTTCTGAAGAAAGAATAATTTCGACCACCTGGGGATCTTTTACGATGTCAGTGCATGTTAAAGATCCCCAGGTGGCTGCTATTACTCCGGCGCCCTCCACTACGCCACCTCTCTCTTCCTTTCGTCTTTCACTACCTCCTATATCCCTTTCCTTACGACGGGGTTCAAGTGTCCAACAATATACGAGACAGATATTGCGCCATTTCCTTTCCCCTGAAACTAATTATTAATATTATATTAATGATTGACTCGCTTGGTAACCATACCAACATTTTCATTACCGTCGCTGCGGATGATTATAACGAGAACAGATATATGGGGCCCAAACTTCACTTCCTCTTCTCACCGGGAAAACATTTACTGTTTTTCATTGATTTGAAATTTTTAGAAGACAATCTCATTCATCTGAACCCACTTTGCTCTTAGTCTAGAGTCGATTTAGTCCCCACAACGTTTTTTCGCCTGAAAAAAAGTCATTGCAACTCAAAGCAGGAACTCGAAAGAAAATAATATTAATAATAATAATAATAATAATAATAATAATAATAATAATAATAATAATAATAATAATAATAATAATAATAATAATAATAATAATAATAATAGGTTTTTGGGGAAAAGAAATGGCGCTCTATCTGTCTCATATATTGTTGGACACATGAACCGTGCCGTAAGGTAAGCGATAAAGGTGGGAGTGAAAGAAGAAAGGCAGAAAAAGGTGCCGTAGTTGAGGGCTCCGGAATAATTTCGACCACATGGTGATCTTTAACGTGCAGTGACATCGCACAGCACACGGGCGTCTTTGCGTTTCGCCTCCATCGAAGCGTTGCCGCCGAGGTCGGGCTCAAACCCGGGTACTCAGGAAAAGTAGCCAAGCCCCCTAACCACTGAGCCACCGCAGTGGGCACGAAACAAGAGAATAATAATAATATGTTTTTAGTGATAAAAAAATATCCTATCAACTAGCCGTGAACTTGAAAAATTGAATATTGGTTTTTAAGGAAAGGAAATGACACTAACTTTCACAGATCTCGGTGGACACACGAACGGCGCCGTAATGGAAGGGAGTGAAAGAGTAGGGATTGAAAGAAGAAAGGAAGGAAGAGGTGCTGTAGTGGAGTTATCTGGAAAAAATTTTCGACCATCTGAGTGCTAGATGGCGGTGATGACAAAGAGATGTGCACAGCATGGAATGGCGCTGACAACGTTGTAGCAGAAAGGCGACTGCAGGAATAGGCTGCCGGCGTTCATTAGGTTCCTTAGGGTGCATTGGGTCATACGTAATGATAATAATAATAATTGGTTTTTGGGGAAAGGAAATGGCGCAGTATCTGTCTCATATATCTTTGGACACCTGAACCGCGCCGATGGTCATACGTAGTCATACATAGTCTGGAGTGATTTTCAGTTAAAGAAAAAAATTAAAATAACAAATTAAATAGGGTTTTTGGGAAAGAAAATGGCGCAGTATCTGTCTCACATCTCGGCTGACACTTGAACCGCAACTATAAGGAAGGTATAAAGGATTAACTGGAAGAAGACAGGAAGAAAGGTGCCGTAGTGGAGGTCTGCGGAATAATTTCGACCACCTAGGATATTTTACGTGCACTGATATCGCACAGCACACGGACGTCTTAGCGTTTTGCCTCTATCCGGACACGGCCGCCGCTGTCGTGTTCTAACTGGTACTCCAGATAAGCAGTCGAGCGCCCAAACTACTGTGCAATTCATTTTGATTTTAAAAAAGGTGCGTACCTGGCTCTCTTGGTTATTGGACACCTCAATGACTCGATGAAGTATGTGGAGGTGGTGTCCACCTGAAAAAAGTTAATGTGTTTTAGCCCAGCTAATCCAAGATATACAAAGCGAAAGCGAGATTGAGGTCTCCATTGATCCACAGAGCCGGCTGCGCGCCTTTCCTTTCGTGAAAAGCAACGGTCCTGGCAAAATTTTCAACCGCAATGAACTCTCTGAACGCCGTCGGGGCACGCGTTTTGTTGGGTTTTTGAGGAAAATAACGGCACTGTAACCGTCTCACATATTTCAGTGGACACCCGAACCGAGCTGTAAGGGAAAAGTTAGAGGGATGAAAAGAGGAAAGAGAAAACTAAAATTTGAAAGTTGCATTTTGAGGAAAGGCGCGGCACTGCGCAGCGGCAGAACACCTGTGGCTTGGTGCTACTAGTGGCGCATGCGCAGTGCTGACCAGGAAGCAAGAGCGAGCGAAAATTGGCAGTGGCTTTCCTCGGCTATGCCAGGATATACGTGGCGAAAGCTAAGGCCTAGCATGGTTATCCTTGGTTAATCTTGTTTGCAAGTCCAGCTTAGTCTGGTTGCCTAGCTATGTTGTTGTCGCATTAAAGACGACACAACTGTGCCTGCGGCGCACGTGCGCTCTCCTTTTCGATCCTCCGACACGTTATCAGGCCCTCAGCTACTGATCCAGTGTTCCCGGGTTCGAACCCGTCCAGAGGCTGCGTTTTTATGGAGGCAAAACGCTAAGGATTCCGTGTGCTATGCGATTTCAGTGCATGTTAATGATCCCCAGGTGGCCGAAATTATTCCGGAGCCCTCCACTATGGCACCTCTTTCTTTCTTCTTTTACTCCCTCTTCTACCCCCTCTTACTCCTCGCACGGTTCAGGTGTCCAACGATATGAGACAGATACTGTGTCATTCCGATTCCCCATAAATAATAATAATAATTGGCTTTGGGGGGAAAGGAAATGGCGCAGTATCTGTCTCATATATCGTTGGACACCTGAACCGCGCCGTAAGGGAAGGGTAAAGGAGGGAGTGAAAGAAGAAAGGAAGAGAGAGGTGCCGTAGTGGAGGGCTCCGGAATAATTTCGACCACCTGGGAATCTTTAACGTGCACTAACATCGCACAGCACACGGGCGCCTTAGCGTTTTTCTCCATAAAAACGCAGCCGCCGCGGTCGGGTTCGAACCCGGGAACTCCGGATCAGTAGTCGAGCGCCCTAACCACTGAGCCACCGCGGCGGGGCTTCCCCCCCCCCAAAAAAAAACGATTATTATAATTATTATTATGTTATCTGTCATGCGGCGCAGCTGGCGAAGCGAGCGAAGTCGAGCGCAACGACGAGGAACGCGGGGTGACGTCCTACTAAACGGCCGTAGCGGCGAGCCGAGCCGTGTGACGTCATCGAAGATGCCGCGGCGAGCGCGCAAAGCACAGTAACCGACTCACACATCTCGGCGGACAGCCGAACCGCGTCGTAAAGGAAGGGATAAAGAAAGGAGTAAAAGAAGAAAGAGAAAACTGAAAATTTCAAGTTGCATTTTCTGGAAAGGCGCGGCGCTGCACGGCGTCGGAACACCTGTGGCTCGGTGTTCCTAGTGGCGCATGCGCTATTGTCACTAGGGAGCGAGAGAGAGAAATGCGCCGTGTGTCGTCACTGCTCCTCGCAAGTGCGCAGCACGGCTCTCCAGGAATCACGCGAAATTGCTGAACCTGCGGCCAGTAAAGCTTTCGCGTAAAGAATCATGATTTCTGAGCCGCAGTACCCGGGTGCGAACCCTACCGCCGCAGCTGCATTTCGATGGAGGCAAAACGCAAACGGTGGCCGTGCACTTTGCGATATCAGTTCACGTAAAAGATCCCAAAGTAATCAAAGTATTGCAGCGAACGCTCTACTAAGCTAATATTAATAATAATAATAATAATAATAATAATAATAATAATAATTGGTTTTTGGGGAAAGAGAATGGCGCAGTATGTCTCATATATCGTTGGACACCTGAACCGCGCCGTAAGGGAAAAGATAAAGGAGGGAGTGAAAGGATGAAGGGAGAGGTGCCCTACTGGAGGACTCCGGAGTAATTCCGAGCACCTGGGTATCTTTAACGTGCACTGACATCGCACAGCACGCGGGCGCCTTAGCGTTTTTACTCCTTAAAAACGCAGCCGCCGAGGCATGGATCGAATTCGGGAACTCCGGATCAGTATCCGAGCGTCCTAACCACTGAGTCACCGTCGCGGGGGGCTCGACTACTTATCCGGAGTTCCCGGGTTCAAACCCGACTGCGGCGGCTGCGTTCTTATGGAGGAAAAACGCTAAAGCGCCCGTGTCGTGTGCGATGTCAGTGCACATTAAAGATCACCAGGTGGTCGAAATTATTCCGGAGCCCTCCGCTGCGGCGCGTCTTTCTTCCTTTCTTCTTTCACTTCGTCCTTTATCCCTTCCCTTACGGCGCGGTTCAGGTGTCCAACGATATAGAAGACAGATACTGCGCCAATTCCTTTCCCCAAAAACCAAGTATTATTATTGTTATTCTTTTCGTCTTTCCATCGCTCCTTCATCTCTTCCGTTACGGCGCGGTTGGGATGTCCACAGAGATATGTGAAACAGTTGCTGCGCCATTACTTTCCTCATAAATGAAACGAAACAATCTAGCCGCCGGCGTTGAGAATGTTGAAGGTGTAATTCATTTTCATGAAAAGAAAGGGGCACAACTGGCTGCCTGGGACAGGGGACTCCACAAACTCGTTTTCATGTACGTGGGCGTGGCGTATGTGTCCAACTGCAAAAGAAACAATTGTGGCTCTAATCAACGCTGCGAAGGTGGTGGGACAGAGAAGCTTTAAAGATACACCCAATTATCCACTGCGATGTCACTTTAAAATTCACACACGTGGCTACAAAATATGTGAAACCAGAGACAAGTGAATTGTGTCTACTTCAGCTGTATGCCGTATGCCTGATATAAAAGGAGAGATGCTGTTTGCATTCAATCTTTAGCCTGGAGTTTTTGGCGACACGACAAAAAGACGGAAACACAACTGTAATTTTTATCGGGAAACACAGGCGGGGAGAAGGAACGTGCTTCGCATTGTTTGCAGGCGCCGTTATCGTACATTATGTCGGCTTCGAACCCGACCGCGGCTGCAGCGTTATGATGCAGGCGAAACGGGAAAGGCGCTTGCGTCCTGTGCAATCTCAGTGCACGTTAAAGATCCCCAGGTAGTGAGAATTATACCGGAGACCCCTACTACGGCACCTATTTCTTAATTTTTTTTTCACTACTTACATTATCTCTTCCCTTACGGAGCGGTCCAGGTGTGCATCGAGACATGAGAGGGGTGCTGCTCCATTTCTGTTCCAGAAAAACCAATTTTTACGATAGAGGTATACAGCTTCGCTGTAAAAGCTGCTTTGTTTGCGTTCCGCACATGCTATAGGCAGCACGTCCACGCTGCCACCCTGGTAGGTAGCGGTTAATGTTTATCGCAAGAGTTTGGTGACCCAATGAACTCTGCGGTCTATTGCTGCCGTACCGAGTGTCTCCCACAACGTTATCAGCGCTAATGCATGCTGCACACACCTCTCTCTCAGCACCTCCACATACCTCAAGGCGCGAATGAGACCCGCTTACCGAGGGAGCATCCAGGGAGCCAGTAATGCTCTCCTCCTTTCCTCAAATATTATGCGTCTAGAACTTTGTCAACGCCAACGACAGTGAACACTATGAACGCCTTGAGTTTTCCCTTTGTAAATCCTAGATTAGCTGAGCTAATCCACGGTAATTTCTTGTCGGAGACCTCCACTACGACATCTCTCTCTTTTCGTGTTTCACTGTCTCCTTTACCCCTTCCCTCACGGTACCCTACTGGTGTCCACCGAGATTTTTGGGAGTTACTCATCATTTCCTTTCCTCAAAAACCAATTTCCAATTTGTTTTTCAACAAGCGGTAATATGAAGGTGAAATCTATACTCAAAAATAGTGCCTTCGTAGGAGTTCGTTGCGTAGTATCTCGGCAGCTATTAACACTTCGATGCGCGTTTTGCAGAAAAGGTTGCCTGTGCAAAAAAAAAATTTACTTTCATGCTGATATTTTAAGAACATTAGAAAAGCATGCCTCGCCATTGAATAAATGTTTTAGCGCTGGCTATGAAGGCATTCGGTGCCGATGTTTCTCGACTGGCTCCTAGGGCAGTGGAACATCATCGAGTATGCACGATAGTCGAATTGTATCACACAAACGGTGTGCCACGAATGTTTGCGTCACAGTTATAAGAAGGTATCTTCAGATTTTGGTAGTCACGTCGACAGCCCCCTTAAAAGGAGACGTAAAGAGTCGAGGGAGGCACACAATTGAAGGTGCATATGTCGTTAGTTTGAATCCCTGTTGGAAGCTTGTCCCTAATTTGACTAGAACATGTAAGCTATATGCAACCACACAAATCGTATCACACACATAGAACGTTGTTTGAGAACGCAGTAAGACAAACGATTACGTCACAATTTTCTACCAGCGTTTGGGGAAACCTAGCGCCGCATCAAGGTCAGTAACTGGGGAATGCGTATTAAGACTAAAGACACGGATATGCAAAAGGGTATTTTTCTGGGCTAGTCGGAGCATTTAGTAGAAAAGGTACAGCGCAAAAAAGACAGGACTTGAGGAGCGGACAGTCCTGTGTCTGTCTTCTCCATTAGTCCTGTTTTTTTTTTCGCTAAACTTTTTCCTGCGACATGGATATGTTTGTCTGATATGATGTGACTAGGTGCACACTTGATGACATCACGGTATGAAGGCGATAACCTTACTTGCCTAACGAGTCCGCCGAGACCGTTCAATCGGAGGAAGTGTCCGTCTCACCTGTCAATTAAATGACGTCATCAAAACTAAAATAGATAAAGTGAAAATAAAAAGCAATAAACGTATACAAGTGATAAAAATAAACAAATAAAAATAACAACGAATGATAGCAATACATAATACAAGTACATAGAAAAACAAACCTTCAAATAAAACATTTGAGGCATCTCCAAGTTTCGCGAAATCTTTGAACTTGCTTCGCAGGTTGGCTGGTATCGAGTGACTTGCTTCGCTGTTCGCCCCGAACATTCAATCTCCATTATCAAGCTGTTTTCTGGAATTGACAGTTCCTCAGCAACGCCTGCGCAACCACATCGTCATGTGCTTCATCGCATCGATGAACACGCCCCTGCTTCAACAGAAAGCCCGGCTATATAAGGGCCCGTCTCCGGCTTTTCATCACTTTTTGGCAGAATTTGGGGTTTCTGCAAGCTTCGCCACCTCTCTGAAGTTGCTTCGCAAGTTAATTTTCTCTATTTTTAGCCTCTTTGTTCTTGCCGAAAGTGCTGCCAGCTACTGTTTTACTTTCTGTCGCTCGTCACACCCGTTGGCAAAGCGACGAATGACGAACTCGCAAAAAGAGTTGAAGAATCAGACACTTAAAAGAAAACTTGAGGAAGTGGTGACAGAGATCATTGGAAAAATTCTTTCAGAAGTGGAGGCTCCTGATGTAGACGACAATGCATCTTTGCTCAGCAGTGTTGACTTCATAAATCCGGAATTTGAGACAATGAAAGCAAAGCCGTCTGAACTTATTGCTGCCAACAAGGCGTTGGCAGATTAGAATGAAAAGCTCCACAAAACGGTTGCAGATCTCGAATAGTACTCAATGATCAACTATGTGGAAATAAAGGGAGTTCCTGTGACTAAAGGCAAGGATTTTAGAAAAGTGTTGGAGAACATCAGTAACTACAGTGAGTGTCCTATCAACTCTGCCGACTTTCACATAATGCAACGTGCAGCCACCAAAAACACAAATCAAAACACTATCATTGCTCGCTTTGTGTGTCGGGAAAAGAAAACCGAATTCCTGCGCAAGGTACGTAAAGGTCACCCCACAACGGATCAAATGGGGTTGCCTGTAAATTCATCTGTCTCAATATTTGTGAAAGAGCACCTCACATTTGACAGCAAAAAACTGTTTGCCAGGGCTAAGCTGCTCAAGAAGGAATTGATATGGAAGCATCTCTGGACTGACAATTGTCGCATTCTTGCGCGTAAGACTGCCGAAAGCACAGTCTTCCTCATAAGCTCGGAAACAGACCTTCAGATCTTCCGGAACAACTCGGAAACAAACCCTAACGTTTTCTACCAAGTTTTGCTGCGGCTTGCCTACTGACGCAGCTGAATCTCCCTTGAGCATTCTACTATCTCCTCATAAGCTTCAACATATCTTTGCATAAAGCACTCATCCTCTTATCCATTTCGACGCACGAAGCCTCAGGAAAAACCTTGAATCTATCCATAATTTTATCACTTCAGTTCAGCACTCGTTTCCTTTCATTAGCATTTTTGAAACTTGGCTCTCCAATTCCGAGGGCAACCTGTCCTGTTTGGTTTTACATCCTATATGCCGGGATTCTGCAGTCGCACATCCAGGAGCCAGGGGGGTGCTGCAATATTTATTTCCCCAGAAATTTCATACCAGCGCAGATCACATCTCGCTCTGACTGCACCCCACCCTAAACTAACACGATGGCAATCCAGCGACTGGAGACACCTGCAAACCAACACATAACATACACACACTCAGCAAAATGCATCCGTCCCTATACGATGACTGCTGTCATTGGTGTGGCGACACACCAACCCTCAAACACATCACTTGGCATTGCAAACAAAGACCAGCAGAGGGAAACTCACCCCTCGTCACACGCAACGAACTTGAAAGGTCGTGGGAGGCGCGAATCGCCCGGCAGGACCTGGGAAGCCAGCAGTCAACCTCGGACCAAGCCGAACTAGTCGCTAGAGCCAGTGGGGCCCTGGAATAGGGGCTTCACCCACAAGACCCTCATTTCAATGAAATGTTTATTCCTCCTCCTCGCTCTGAATGCAACGCAAAGCGCATCAGTTGTGATGCAAGCCAATTATTAACTCTTTTCCGCTGCCTGTCGTAAGTTGTTGTTGTTGTTGTTGTTGTTGACCTCACACAATGGCACAGGTACTCGGCTGCATCTATTGTCTCCCTTCATCATCAACACCTGAGTTTGCGCTACACGCCACGTTAAATAAAATATCTTTCGAAAACAAGAATGTTATTAATCTTGAAGACATTAATATTAAAATTTAAGATAGGAAAAACACTTGTGTTGTTTTCTATATTGACTAATAGTAATAATAATAAATAACTGTTGTTTTTAGGGAAAGAAAATGGCGCAGTATGTCTCATATATCGTTGGACACCTGACCCGCGCCGTAAGGTAAAGGGTAAAGGAGGCAGTGAAAGAAGAAAGGAAGAAAAAGGTGGCTAATTTGGGAATAATTTCGACCAGCTGATGATCTTTAACGTGCACTGACATCGCACAGCACACAAGCACCTTAGCGTTTTGCATCTATAAAAACACAGCCGCCGCGGTCGAGTTCGAGCGTGGGAACTCCGGATCAGTAGCCGAGTGCCCTAACCACTGAGCCACCACGGCGGGCTTATATTGACGGTCTAAGTGGTCTCGGGTACGAATGAGCCCATAAATGCTGCAACCAGATGTACCCCCAGTGGATCTTCCTTATTAATCGAGCATGTTCTTACGAATAGTTTGCCCTCACCCTACTCAGGGGTCATCGAACTCGACATAAGGGATCATTTTCATATTTTCATTACGCACGATGAGTTTCCCGTCCCTCGCGTTCAGTTTTCTATCCTTCCAGGTTTAATAGCGAAAAACTTGTTAGTGCTACTAGTAATACAGACTGGTCTCCTTGCTTTGCATCGAGCGATTCGGAGCAAGCAATGGAATGTTTTGCCGCCTTTTTTTCCATCTGTCTATCTGAGAGTACAACATCAGTAAAGTGTAGAAAGAATTATAAATTTCCCCACAATCCAAGGCTGACAGAGGGTTTATTAAGCTCTATGCAATGCGAAGAAAATGTATAAAGAAACAAGAAGCAGCCTTTTAACGTTTCTTTAGCTGCATGCTATCAAAACTACGCTGCTCTCCTGAATAACCTACCGAAACATGCGAGGAAATGTTATTATCAGCAAGAAATGCATAAAAATGAAAAGACTAAAGATCAGTGGAAACATTTAAATGAATTCCTCAATTTACCCAACGCAAACAGCCCCCTTACTGAAAATAATTTCAGTGATACAGACTACACTCAGCCATACGACATTTCAAATGCCTTCAGTGGCTTCCTTTCTGCGCCTCATAATAATCGTCCACCTAGTTGAGAAATAAACATAAAACGCTCTAAACATTCTGTTTTCATTTTTCTGGGGGGTGCATGTTGCAACCGCGCAATACAACGAGGGACGGAGAAAATAATGCACAAGGCACCTTAAACTTGAAGCCAATGTTCTTTTTCCTGTTTCGGCTCGTGAAATAGAACTGCTGATTACTGGCCTCAAGGGCACTAGCTTTAAATTAGTTAAGATATCCTCCCGCCGCCTTTAACTTGAAGCCAATCTGGTTTATCAACCACTTTTTCATGTTATTATACTAATCTTAAGACAGGTCTTTTTTCTGCTTGCCTCAAAACATCTAAGGCAATCCGAGGGTTCAGGTTCCAGACGATTAATATCTATCTACACATGTCTATTTTATCTTCTCACAGTAAGATCACCGAGAAATTGAAAGTTTAACGCCTAAACAATTACCTAGATAAATTTAAGAAAATGTCCACCCATCAGATTGGTTTTCAGTATGGCAGCTCGACTAACTTAGCTCTGATCTCTTTGACTGATTTTATCAAGCAAGGTATTGATACCAGGCGAATTTGTTGGCTTTGGCTTTTTACATTTCAAAAAAGTTTTTGGTATAATTCATCACTTCATTTTGCTTTCAAAGCTCGAAGTTTATGCATTTACATGTCCAGTGTCGCGACTGCTGAAAAGCTATTTACAAGATCGTCAACAACCCGCCGCCGTGACTCAGTGATTAGTGCGCTCGGCTACTGATCCGGAGTTCCCGGTTTCGAACCCGTCCGCTGCGGCTGCCTTTTTATGGAGTCAAAACGCTAAGACGCCCGTGTGTTGTGCGATGTCAGTGCACGTTAAAATCCCCAGGTTGTCGAAGTTATTAATCCGGAGCCCTCTACTACGACAGCTCTTTCTTCCTTCATTCTCTGTCTCTCCTTTATCCCTTTCTTTACGGCGCGGTTCAGGTGTCCAACGATATATGAGACAGATAATGCGTCATTTCCTTTCCCCGAAAAAAAATCAACCAAACAAGATCGTCAACAAATAATCAATATCGGTGGAAGCTTCTCCCAAGCTAAATCTATTAACCAAGGTTTTCCTCAGGGCTCTATATTTACCCTTACTATTCCTACTATATATTAAGGACCTTCCTAATTCTATTTGTCCATCTCACTGTGTCTTCTATGTTGATGACACTGCCATGTCATTATCTAATATATCCATAGGTGATCTGACTCTTGAATTCAATACCGCTCTAAGTAAAGCAGCCAGATTATGTACTCATATTCAGTTAGTCATTATTCCTGCTAAATCTAAATTCATAGTCTTCTAAAGTAGCCAGAAGACTCCTTCTTGTCCTCTTGCGTTAACCCTTTGTTCTTGTAATGTTCCGGCTTATATAAAACCAACTTTCTCAGCGTTATTCTTAATTCAGCTCCTGAATTTTCCATCCACATCGCTCATCAGAAATAAAGATCTATGTTTGGCATCGGAGCGCTAATTAAGTCCCGTCCTTATTTTTCATGCAGCCTACTCCTATCTTTGTATTATGCCTTCATACACAGTCACATCAATTATTGGATTATTGGGTAGGGAAGTACTTATCATTGCCATTTATCGTCTCTGCAACACTTAGAAAACGAGGTCGCATTATGACCTTTAGCCCTTTCTCTTCTAATGCTCAATCTTTATTGCATGAGCGCATTTCACCAGTCCCCCAGCTTTTCCCGTAGCGCCTTGGAATCATGTTCTTTAGGTTACTACATGGCGCCCTCCATATTAAGATTGTAGACCCCATGCTGCTGATCAATCACAACCCTACCAGATTTGCAGGAAGAAACAATGTTCAGCTCCTAACAGTCCATACCAATTATGGTAAAGAGACGTTGTCTTTTCAAGCAATTTTATATTGTGTAAAGGTGTTTGTTCGAACCGCAGGTCTGTAGGCGTTGGCCGGAGGGCGGCACGACGTACGCACTCCCAGGCGTCACTGGAGAATCACAGCTGCACTTCGTCTACCTCTTCTCTGCGCTGCTTGAACTCCAGCCAGTCGGTCCCATTACAACTGGAATGCATCGCCGCCCACTCTAAGAACATCAATTTCATTGCCTGGTTTAAAGAATAAGCTCATGGAAGTTTGTTGGAATGGTGATGTTTTATTCTCTTTTTATGTGTATTACCTGTGTTATTGTGCTTTTTGACTCTGTTTTTGTGGTCAAGTATTGATTGGTTATTTTCTACAGTTGATAATTATCCTCTAACTATGCTGTATTTCTTGTATTATTGAACTATCAAGTGTCGCGGTACAGTCTTTGACTATGGGACTCTCGCCTGTACACTTATGATCGTTTATAGGTATTCTGGGAGCAATATACACTAACCTTACAAAAAATAAAAAGAAAACAAAAAGCAACGCGCACTGCCGACATAGAAAAAACGCGCGCTCTAGAAACTTCCACGCTTTCGCACACGGCCGCTGATAGAGAGCAAGATGAGGAGGCCATATACGTAGATGCATCCCTAAAGACGGCGCCATATCAATGGCATCGCGCAGCGATGAGAATATCAACTTAGTGGTTGCCGTACTATCCGTGCACCCGATGGGTGCATAAAGGAAGGGGAGCTGCTCGCTATGTACGGCGCTCTATTGCAGGCGGAAAACGTTCTGGTCGGCTATCAGTTGCTACAAACTGACATGTCGCGCAAAATCCGAATACTCTCTGATTCACATGAAGCTGTACGCGAGCTCCACAAATCATTCTCGACCCACCAAATTGCGCAGCAGATTACCTCTATAATCAGAACCCTCTCAGCACGCAATGTGCGCATCTGCCTGGCGTGGATCCCTGGACCCACGGGCGATGACGACGGGAACCAGTCCGCTCCCAACGCGGCTCGAGAGAATGTCACGTTCCTTCCTCCGCTGGAATATTCTGCTGTTACCGACGACCCTGCTGATATGTCCAGCAACCTGGCTGTCCTATCGTGGAGACTAGAGGGTGCCAAATAGAGGAGCCCTGTACACATTACGGCCGTTACACCACCGGGTTACCTTGATACCTCACCTGCTCTCACACGCCATGAGCAGATCTTCACTAATAAGACCATCGCCGATGCCACCTACACGCCAAACATCATCCCTAAATGGCTTACTGGCCCTCGTTGGCATCAAGGGGCCAATATTGACGCTGTGAAATTCCCTTACTGTGGCTGTACGTGTCGTGCTGACCTGTACCACCTACTCTGGTACTGCTCAAAGTTCCGCAAGGGACGCGACAAACTTGTCGTCAAGCATGGTCTTCCCACCGATGGCGAGGAATTTCGCGCAGTGACCAGAGCCGGAGCGGACAGCATCTTGGAAAATATTGCCAAATATGCTAAGATAAGTGGCTTCTGCAGAGGAGTTTTAAGCGCGGCTAGACCACCCATGCCATCCCTTCGTGTATCAATAGACCTCTACTTTTCCCCACCTTAACAACCCAATTCCTCAACAAATGGCCTTGAGCCTCCCATTCTATATAAACAGCTCATTCAATAATTCGCATTTCTGCACGAAAGAAGACATAAGTGCCCTCCGGAATTTTTGAAGCGAAAGCTTCACTACGCTAGGTGAAGCCGAGTTGCTGGTTTACCTTCAAGTGAGCCAGAGGGCAAGTGTGGCTATAGGCCTTACAATAAGTGGTCCACCATGATGTACCACTTGACCTTTGAACTTTCTATTCACCGGTACAGATCGATAGAATAGGCCGCCGCATTCATGGATCAGTAACCTCTCGCGATCAACCATTGACTGCCACCTGCAATTGTGGCAGTGTTGGCGCGCTGCCTATCCAGGGTGCGGAACGCACTCAACGTTACAGACGCCAAGCCGCGTTAATGTATAGATGGAAACAACTTTTATTACACGAAAAAAATCTTCCAGCGTGGTCCCCTACTGTCCAAAAGTCCACGAGCTTGTGCTCCATATAAAGAAAAAGCCTGTTCCACAAGCAATTTCTGGCCAGTGGTCTGAGCGCTCCGTAAAGCAGCCTCCCAGGAAGATTGAGTGGGATGGGAGAGGGGGGTACTACCTGTGGGGAACGACATTCCCAAAGGTAGTGGCAAAGTGTGGATCTAGGCACGCCACCATGTTACAATTGAGGAGGGAATCAGGGGTGAAAGCCTGAGAGATGGCGGGGTGAAATAAAGGAGCCCGTTAGTAATTGTCGCAGTGTGGCGCTGGATAAGGGCCCGATACTCCAGACCTTTCGCTCTCTAACCAGGTTCAGCAGTAGTTAAAGAAAAAAAATTTAAATTGGCCTTCGAGGAATGGAAATGACGCAGTATCTGTCACATCTCGGCTGACACCTGAACCGCGCCGTAAGGGAGGGGATAAAAAAAGCAGGGAAAGAAGAAAGGAAGAAAGAGGTGTAGTAGTGCAGGGCTCCGGAAGAATTTCGGGAACCTGGGGATCATTAACCCCCACTGACATCGCACAGCACACGGGCACCTTTCGCGTTTGAAAATTGGTTTTGTGGGGAAAAGAAATGGCGCAGTATCTGTCACATATCGGGAGACACCTGAACCGCGTCGTAAGAGATGGGATACAGGAGGGACTGAGAGAAGAAAGGAAGAAAGAGGTTCCGTAGTGGAGGGCTCCGGAATAATTTCGACCACCTGGGGATCTTTAACGTGCACTGACATCGCACAGTACACGGGCGCCTTAGCGTTTTGCCTTCGTCCCTGTTTTTCGCACTGTTATTTTTGAATATGTAATTTCAAATTTGCTATGTTGCGCAAATCGTGAGGAAGAAGTGTTTTCATGCATCGGAGACTACAAGAGCAGGAATGAAGACGTAGAATCCTGCAGAATTGAATAACAGAAGTGCCTAACATGAAAAAAACTGAAACCCGTAACAACTATTGCAAGGGAGCAATGAGGCCAAGTTTCGCCAAGTAAAGAAATCACAAAGTCCATGTGAAGGAGCCCCTCATGAAAACAAAAACGGCGCAGCAACAGGGACAAGAAAGAAAATGCGACTGTCCCGTCTTCCTTCTTGTCCATGTTGCTGCGCTGTTTTTGTTCTTCAAATCGGTACCAACTAGCTCAAGCCACCGGTTTACTTCAGGCGTGGATGTTTGCCTTCAAAGAAAGAACTCAAATATCTTGCGCAGCATTAGCACTCGAAGCTTGCAACCCTCCTCTTGCGACGATGGGATATCAGCTAAATTGATATGTTCGTACGCGGAGTACTTTCGTTCACTTCGTTGATAAGAGCAACTCCTGTATAAAAGGAAGCGAGCTGTGAATAAAAACCAAGTTGTTAGTTAGTGCTTTGACTTGTAATGTTCCTTCCTAATTGTGGTTTTTTTGCGCTAAAAGAACAATTCCAGTAATGCACCAACTAGACTACAAAAAAAGATGCCGTTACTGTCTAGAAGACGTTGAAGTAACGAGCGTTAGCTGTATGGTAGTGCCATCTATAGTTCATGCGATGTATTACCACGTGATAAGGCTACTTTTACATACCTAACCACAGCGAGCGGGCGCCTACAGCCTTCAGGACGGATATTATGAAAAATTTGGGGCGAAAACGTTTTTCGACTTTTGGAGGGCCATTTTTTTTCTACCTCAAGGTGGTACGTGCCCGGTCGCCATGAGGTATGAAATTGGCAGCTGCCGAGCGCTGACGTCACGGCCGCCGTGTTAAGCCTAACCATATTTAAATATTAACGTAATTAGGTGATATTGGTGTCTCACAAGTTCCACTCGTCGAGCTCGTTGCGCATATGCCATTAGTTAAATCATGATTTCATCAGTTATTTATAAGCAAATATATTTAAGCCTAACCACAACTAAATACTAACTTCAGCAGTTAATATTGCTGCCTTGCCTATTCTACGCATCTAGAGGATTCCATATATAATTCTTTTTATGATGACCTCAATAGTTACTGAGTAATAAGCAATTAAACTTAGTCACGTGACTAGTTAATTATGACGTCATAGACTGCCTAAGCTTAATGGAGTTTCCTAATCACCCCCATCAACCAAACATTTGGTTGCTGTATCAATTTATAAATGACTTAAATTAAATTTCACGCCGACCGAGGTGGTAGCAGACTCCAAAATATCGAGAAACGTGATGAATAAGAGCTAACGCTCTAAGCATAGGATAGGATAACTTTATTGAGCTCTAGCGGAAGTGCTTTTGTGCCGTTCCGATGAGTCCGTCTCCAAA
>JARKHS020024406.1:0-42133 GCA_030143305.2 Amblyomma americanum | reverse complement strand
CAGACTAAGCACTCGTTTGCCAGAGCGAAAATGGGTCAATGTACAAATTTAACGTGGGGAGGGGTGTTTTCTATCACTTAGAAAAGTGCAGGCTGCAAGATAAAACTATACCGAACCTCTGAAGATGCTTGCGGTGCACCTAGTGCGATGTACAGAAGTTGCATTTGACGCAAGTAGCGCATGAGCTGCCATTTACCAAATTCCAGCAAAACTCATTAAATTTTACGGATAGGAGGTTGGGAATGGTACACGGGAAAACGAAGAGTTTTTCATTCATTTTCACATTGATTTTTACATTGGGTAAATGGAACTCTCTTTCATTCGTTTTTACATTCGGAACAAAGGAACAACACTGCGACTTTTAGTGGAAATACCCGTCCAAGCAGGCTTTAAGAGCATCAGCAAAATAGCACGTGGTGTTCTTTTCTTTGTGGGTGCAGTGATTGATGGGTATATACCTGTCACGGTCTGCCAACAATTCAAGCAACGTGTGTATTAACACAATAGTTATTCGTTCGATAGGGCCAAAGTCGATGAAACGAGAAGTTCTCTCTAATAAGAACGCAGTTTGATGCTGCCTTCTTTGCCGTGTCAAGGCGTGTATTCAAGAAACGGGAAAAACAACTGCACGCCTTAAAACTATTCATAAACGCAAGTAAGAGAATGACGAAACATTATTACAGTTACGAAAACCCACACAATCATGCGCAAAGCATGAGCACATGGCAGCAGCTAATTGAACCCTCAGTGCGGCAGCGTACATGGCGTGCCACTCATTATGCACCAGGCCTCCAGGCAAATGACTTTAGTGGGCAGGTTTTCTTCATTAAAAATGTCGCTGAGCCCAATAATGTCGCGAACAGAGATGTTGTTTACCCCGTGATTCCACGATATATCAAGCTGGCTGAATATTTCATACTTTAAAATTTCCCTGTTCATTTTACATATTATGCACACATTATCTGTGGGACAATTGCGAATTTCGGTTTGGGAAAATTTTATATTTAGGCTGAAAGAGTTAAGAGCGACCGCTTGAAAGAAATAATGTTTGCGTACACATCTCTGTTCGCCATGCATGATGTGATGTAAGAATCTAGATTTTCCAGCCAGGCAGAATATTTGCTGACTCACATGAAATGTGAGCAAGAATATATCGGCCTTATTTCCGCCATTGTAAGAAAGCTACCATAGGCATGAAAAGTATTCAAAACGCCTCAAGTCTCAAGGGAAGGTATCGTGAAGAATTTTGTTCTCCGCAACTAAAAGGCGTATGTCCTTCAAATTTTCAGCACACATATGCATATAGTCCTTAATACATGCTGTATCAGATATAAAACGAGGCTCACGAGGAAACTTTCCGGTATTTTTGAAATATTGTATTCCTTTTCAAAAATAACAAAAAAAACGCAAGACTGTAACAAGTGTCTACAACAATGCAAAGAAGGCGAAAGAAAAACTGGAATTGGGGCTTTTTCCGTTCATCCTTGAAAACAATGCTTTATTCAGAAATGGAAGGCTGGCGGCGTTGTTTCATGGGCTTTTCTTTGTTGTATAAAAATGAAAGTTGGTACGTATTTTTGCGTCTCGATTTTTATCTATTCTGAAAGCATAAAGGAGGCGTGCCTTCTATTGCCGGCAAAAATATTGTTTAATCTAGGCATACTTGCGACTTGTTAAAATTTTTTCTATAAAGCTGAACGTTAATCAGAACAGTGCAAGAAAGCATGAAATATTCCTCAGCCGTGACTTTTCGCAAAAAAATGATCTGTAATGCGTTTTGTGCAATGATTCTCTCACGGGTAGCCTTACTGACGACAATTACGATGTTTTAATTGTACGTAGTGTGCACTAATTGACAAAATCAGAAAAACTTTATATTCATAGTTTTCGGGGACAGTAGGTGCAAATATATTCAAATGGGTGTAAAATCTAGAATTGCGCAGAGATGGTATCAGCCGCGAATCCATGTAGACCAGGGTTTTTGGCTCGTAACCGAGCCCCTGTGTTCGCTCACTTTAAGCTGCCTACGTCCCTTCGTCTCTCTGCTTTTTCGTATCCCGTGGAGCCTCCACCATAAGCTGTTTCCTTTGTTCCTTCTGCTTGTTTACGTGCCGGAGCTCAAAGGTTCTAGCAACGTTGTCCTAAGGAAGCCACACGACTTTCATCATAAAAAAAGAGTCGGAATAAGGAGACAAAACAGCGGTTTGGGCAGCCTAGTGCATGCCTGATTCGTCGATTCCGCCGTTGTCCTTTGCTTCCCCTTTTTATTGCCTTATTGCATCGTAGATTTCAGTTTTCTTCCAGAAGTTACATTTTAATAGAATTATTTCAATACAACCATTTTATAACAAAGGAAAATTACCTGCGAAGCATAAGGCAGGGGAAATTATCGCCGATTTTCCAAACTGAATATAATAACGACTCATTACAGTCCAGAGCATAGGTGATCAGCCCGCATATCTTTTTGGCGTTTAACTTATTAGAAACTATGTATGCTTCTAGCGGTGATGTATCACCACAGATTTCCATGATTAGCTGATCAACCCGCATATCTTTTCGGCGTTTAACTTATTAAAATATCGAATGGTTCTAGCGCTGATGTGTCAGCGTCAATTTCAGAGAATAGGTGATCAGCCCGCATATCTTTTCGGCGTTTAACTTATTAAAATTCCAAACGCTTCAGGCGGTGCTGTATCATCGCAGATTTGCATGAATAAGTTGTCAACCTGTATATCTTTTCGGCTATTGACGCATTACAATAGCGAATGGTTCTAGCGGTGATGTATCCTCGCAGATTCCAGAGAATAGGTAATCAGCCCGCATATCTTTCCGGCTTTTAACTTTTTAAATAAAGGAACGCTTCTAGCTGTGATGTATCACCACTGAATCCAGAGAATAGGTGATCAGGCAGGCATATCGTTTTGGTTTTTAACTTGTTAAAAACAGCGAATGGTTCTAGCAGTGATGTATCATCGCATAAACCACAGCACACAGCACTGTTAACTCCAGTATCAGAGCGCTTGGATGCACTGACTGCTGTACGTGGCAAAAATGTTTTGTAGGACACACAAGATGCCTTCGCCACTGTGTTAGAATACGTTACTATTAGCTTTGCCTCATCGTGTTTCAAACGACAGCAGGAATGATCATTTTAAAAGCTCTCTGCTTGTTTCATTGTTCATAACGTGTAGATTATTATGCTCTCCCGGTGCGTTAATCTCGCCTTGTGTGGACGTAACTACCCGGTGGCATGGCGCTCTTTGGCCAAAGCGACACTTGTGCCATGAAAGCTCATAATCACCACCATGAAATGGCACAAGTCTATTGAGGTACCCGCCCTTTTAACGCATGTGCCTTTGGCTGAGCTCCACCTGGCCAGCCTTCTCGAATTCCGCAAGTGGACTGCCGGGTTTATTCTTGCCAGACACTCGTATGAAGTACACGTCATTGAAAGTCTGTCATTGAGCTATTTGTCATTAGCATATTTTTCATTAAAAAAATTGTCATCAAAAAGTTATTTTTCATTAAGACGCCAGTTCATAAACCTCAGTGGAGAGCACTCTGAACACTCAGAAATAAGACTAGGAGTACCTCCAGGGTTCATACTAGGTCCGACACTTTTTTTCTTCTATATAAATGATATCACAGACGCGAAGTACACACCTAATATAACTGACTTTGCTGATGACACAAATTTTTTTACAGGTAAACACGCAAATGACCTAAAAAAAGCAGCCATTCTTTACCTGTCTCAGCTATCTATTTGGCTCTGGACAATAGTGGGCAACTAAATACGCGTAAAACAATGTTTGTACTTTTCAAACCAGTTAACAAAGTTACTAAAGAAAGCCTCCCACTTTAATTCAGAATGAAACACATTGAACAGGTACACTTACAGAAATTTCTAGGTGTCTGGTTCAGTGAAGATCTATCCTGACTGCACATATTGATCACCTTCTAACTGATCTTTTCCGTGCTGTGGGCTCTATGAGCCGTATAGCTTCACTCATCCCTCTCTGGCTGAAAAAGACTTCATATTACACGTTATTTTACTCACGGCTACTTTACGCAATATTAGTGTGGAGCCCTAGTTACGACGAAAGGAAATTACGAGCGGCTGCTCGTAATGCAACAACGCGTTCTACGTCTATCTGAGAATTAGAAAGGCAGAATACGTGATCTACCAACCCAGCCACTCTTCCTAAGACACGGTATATTGCCGGCCAACTAAGCGTATTACTCTAAACTGATGCAATTAATCCATAAAAAAAGCTTTACACTAGATTTACAGATATATCGACACAGTATAGCTTTCGAACCCATATACATAAAACAAGAAAAGTGAGAATAAATTATGGGAGACAGGATGTTGCTTATCAAGCAACAAAGTTATTTAACCATCATGAGTCCTACATTTATATTACGCTACCATTTAAGCCCTTTAAATTGCAATACAAAGCATTACTAATGATCACCGAAGACATCTTGTGTATATAGGTGCACTCATATGCCCATGCAAATCACCAGCTTTGCAAAAAAGTTTTTTTTTCCATGTTTCTGTCAACTTGTTATACATCTCAACAGCGGTTTCGTTTTCTCGGTAATGTTGTGTCGCGGGTCGTGTGATGTGTTCTGCTTCACGGCGAATCCTTGATTCTCTTCGAACGTTGCGTTAATCGACATCCAGCATTCAGTGTTCATATGTACTTTATATTTTATGTCTATGTGCACACTGTTTCATCAGGAGAAATCTGCGAATTTATTGAAGCTTTACCTGCTCCGAAATACAGATGGGAGACGAGGCCTTGTCAGGCTCCATGCCGTTTGCCTTGTCTTCTACTTTTTAACTGTAAGGAAATAAAATGGTCTGAACCTGAATCTGAATCTGAAATATTGCGGGAAAATACTCATGTCTATAGCACGCGCTGCTGCGCGTGGAACCGCTGTCACTTAGGCTTCTAAAATTTTTCTTTCGGGAACCTGGAACTTGCCGCCGTGTATAATCTCTTGGCCTCCTAAGATATCGCCGCAGTCTGGGTACAGCGGAGCTCAATTATGCGCCTGTTTTTCCACCAGACAGAACGCGGACGTTTGTATTCCGAGAGTGCACACAAGAAAATTCTGGCGTACCTACCTCATGCGTGCGGACAGCAAGACTGTGACTGCTCACAAATGTATCGCATGAAATGAAATTTTCTTTCAGTTGTTTATTTCAAATAACGGTTCCAATTTGGAGGCATAAGTGCATTCATGGCTAGTATTCCTCATCCAGCCAATTGTAATTAGTGTAAACACCGGTGCAAATTATGAAACACTAAGACCACAAGAGTGTCCAGATTGTCCGCTTTATTGCCCAACATTCTTGCTTAGTCCTTTATATTGGCGTGAAAAAGTCGAAAGTTCCTTGTAGTCTGCTGTGCGCATAGAGGAATGCCTACGAACCAGTCCATTACAGCTCACAAAAGTGACACATACTCCTCACAACAATTTATCAGCCAGCGCAGAAAAGCGTGTGGCACCTTCTCGGCCTGCAGTACTAAGTGTAAAAATTGCCGGTATAAAGTGGATACTGTAACACCAAGAGGACAGAGCGTGGGTCTGCCGACTAGCATAAATATGGCTACTTTCATTAGTGTGCACATGAGGGAGAGTGGAAAAAACCAAGGTAATGAATTAGTAGAACGAGAACGGATGGGAACAGACCACAAGACGTCCGTCGAAGCCCAGATTCAGACAAACTACCCGGCCCGGGTCATCCCGCACACATGCATTCGCCACTCCTATATTACTATACACTTCAAAGTAGACTCCATATATCCCGGACACCCTGACGCATGGGAGCGTTACACCACTCTCAACTCCGAAGACAACTTTCGTAGGAGACCAACCGACGAGAATCCCCATCAAATCCGGCCTGCGTTGAACAGCACCGGCAGCTGCTACCCAGAAGCATCGCAACGCGAAGGCCGGACTGCTACGTGCGCATACTGGGACCGTGGCGCTCTCAACTCGTCAATGCGCGTTACACGCGAATCATGAGGTCCAGTCAAGAAAGAGTAAGGGCAAGAGAGAGAGAGAGAGACCGGAGCCTCCTGGTAATGTAGGCGAGCCCACTGAGGCCGTGCCTGTGCCCTCAAGGCAGCGGCGGCGGCGGCGGCGGCACGAAGAAAACAGAGAAAACAATAGCAAATATCCTCGCGGAGTCAGGGCGATGGGTCGCACCGTGGGCTTGACCCGATGCGAGCCGACGCAACATGCTCTAGGCCCTATCAGTCCTCGATTATTATAACCTTGCCCCCGCCGGAACCCCCGCCGCGTTCCGGCCTTGTCTGTGCGGCGAGCAACGCGGCGACCTGCGCACCAGGCGCGACTTGTATGCGGCGCAGACAGCCTTCATCTTGCCATGCGGCCAGTAGACAACTGCGGCCGCCGGAGTTACTCCGTGTGAGAACGCTGCTGTTTGCATGCGTGGTGATGGTGCGCCCCGGTCGAAAATGCCGCGTCCCATAGAGGACACATAGTGAAGAACCCCTTGTGTAGATCTGGGTATCCGTGAGGAGCTGCGCCTGGCGGAAAGCAATGGCTGTCTGCGCTTGATGTTTTTAAATGGCGGAGAGAGGAAGTGTGGGCTCCTCTAAGGTCCCCCCTCCTGCAGTCATGTGGTCTTAAGTGGCTAGGCTGGGAATTCACTTTCAAGGGCGAGTGGAAGAGGGATGGGAGGGAGATGTGCCGGGGCCCAGAAACGTGAAAGAGTGAGATCATAATAAGAATCCAGAAGAGTAATTTCAAGCACCTTTAGACGGAATGATTAAATATTCTTGGCTACATTACATTTACTTACTTGATGGCTAACAGAATCACACCGCAGTTGGGTGCTAGTTATTAGCGGGCTAGTGGGTAGTCGATAATAGATCACATTCAGGCAAAGTCAGGTAGTGTAGAGAAAAGCCGAGAATTAAAACGTAAGTTATGGCTGCGTTAGGTAGGGGCAGCCGTAAATGTTTTTAGGATATGGCTCTCCATTATTCATCGCGACAAAGCAGGACATTTGGTATCACATGTGGTAGTGACAGAACGTCCTATAAAAGAGGTCCTCCACTGAGCATTGCACGAAGAGAAATACGAAGGGCTTAACATTCTTCCCACTAGTGCCATTCAAATTCAAATTCAAATTTTTTTTTAATCGATGAAAACACAAAAAAAGAGTGTCCAGCACTGTTTGTACCCGTAGCCGTAGGCTAGTTATGGGTCCACGAATTGAAATTACATAATGCAGACACTTCGTCGCATGCACAGTAAAAACTCAGAAGAGCGGAGAGAGAGATATATACATAGTACCAATGGGGGAAAGAAAAAAAAAGAAGCTAACAAGGAACAGTCGCCTCGGAAAACATCGTGCACTTCAAATTATTATGATAAATGGGTTGTGAAATGCAGATAGATGTCTTTTAACATGTTTAATGCATGAGCTGAAAGAATTTTTTAGCTGTATGTGCAAAATTTTGAGCATATTTTATTTCTTGTGGAAGAGTATTCCATTACTTAACACCAGTGAAAGAGAGCCGTCGTTCTCCATAAACATTGTGCGTGGGCGGTAAATTAAAGTTACCTAATGCTACATTTCTGGTAGCACGAGATGATGTATGGAAGAGGAACATATGGAAGGGGTGGTTGTTTCTTACGATGCTGTTAACGACAGTTGCTGTTTTTAGGAGGCGTAGTGAATCGAAAGGTAATATCCGTAGGTCATGGAATAATGGGTTGCTGGGGTGACCCTGCGTAGAATGCGTTATGATTCGTAATGATCGTTTCTGCAATTTTCTCATTGGCTGAAGATAACTACTGTAGGTCCATCCCCATGAGTCCAGACAGTATGAGAGATGACTGTGGATAAAGGCAAAATATAAAATACGTAATGTACTTGTGCCAAAAAAATCACGTGCTTGAAGCAGTTTACAGCACCCCGATGCCATTTTCGCCCCCACTGCTAATAAATGGTTTTGCCAGTGCAGGTGTCTGTCAAACAATACGCCAATATATTTAAAACAAGGAGTATATTCCAGTAGGAAGTTGTTAATACAGATGGTTACAGAGTTAGGATCTACTTGTTTTCTGCGGGAATGAAATATAGTATATTTTGTTTTCTTGACATTTACAGTAAGCCTGTTGGCTGAAAACCATTTAGAGACGTTTGCCAAATCTTCGTTTGCTTTGAACTGTATTTCCTCGATGCTACTGCCTGTAAATATTATAGCGGTGTCATCTGCATACATCAGCATTTCTTCGAATTTTAAGACACGGGGAAGGTCGGAAACATATATAGAAAAAGTATGGGTCCCAAAACGGACCCTTGGGGTACGCCAGTATGAATACGTTGTGGTGATGATGAGACATTATTTATGACAACTATCTGTTGACTTTCACTGAAGTAACTGCAAAACAAATCGAAAATCCGTTCCCTAAATCCGTAATGTTTTAAATTATACTAAAGGATAGAATGGTCGACCGTATCGAAAGCCTTTTTTAAATCGAGAAAGACTACAGCTACAAGTTCATTGTCATTTAAAGCACAGTTTATGATGTGGGCTAAAGACTGCACCGCTGATGAGGTTGAATGGTTTGGCCGAAAACCGTGTTGCTGTGGGCAAATTATGTTGTATTTTTGTGTAAAGCTATTGAATCGATTCGCAAGGATTTTCTCGAAAAGTACATTAATGGCACTGAGCACGGATATTGGTCGATAACTAGAAGGGCTTGAGCAGTCACCGTCCTTGTATATTGGGACAACTCGGGCTGTCTTGAGCGACGTAGGGTACGTGGCGGTTTGAAGTGAGTGATTGAAGACGTCACATATTATTGGACCCAGAAAATCAATATTTTCTTTTAACATACGTACTGTAATTTCATCTATACCTGCGGCTTTATTACTATCCATAATTGCTAATGTTGAGTGTATCTCGTTAAGTTCAATGTCCTCCATTCGAAAGGAGTTTGAGAACGGGCTTGGTAACAAAGAGTTTATATCTGTGTTGTTTACATTGGTACCTGAAGAAATTCCAATGGTAGTAAAGTATGATTTAAAGCTGTTTACAACATTCTGATCAACCACGTCAGGGAACGTCTGTTTCTGTGGCTTGCCTATACTCCTGCCTCAAAATCGTTACGCCGCATAAAGAACATGTAAGATACAGAAAAAAAAGGAACGAGCCGGTTTTGCCCTGCTTTACCGAAGGCGTCTTAAAGAATTTTCTAGAGTGACTATATTGCGTCTTTCATATGAGACCAGGAATGACATCTACTGATCAAGTGAGAACACAGCCGTTAGTCGTGCTGCTGCCTTGCTGCATTACAGCAATAAAAAGGAGAGTGCAGGCTGTGCACATTGCGAACATGGCAAGCACCCTTAAGTCGTGTTGCTTCATCTCGACCGGGCTATGAGCAAGTGATGTCTTCGGGTACTGCAAATTCCAGAGGCGCATGCTGCTCTTCACCATCCTCACAGTGTGGGTAACGCAAGAACACACGCTCGCGTTCCAGCTAATCTCAGAGACCTGAGCCACTGGTACAAGCGGCTGGTTCACCTCAGCATCTCGTCAGAGGCCCGGAAGGACCTCGCCAACCCCATAGAAGACAGCGACCGGAAGAGTCACTGCACAGCCTACGAGAATCCATACGACCCCAACGACACCACTGTTCTGCACTGCGTACAGTGGGACTACGACGCAGAGACGGTGCACAGCGCCGTCTTGAGCAGCTGGAACCTGGTGTGCCACTGGCATCAGCCCTTCTTTGTGGTCCTCACCGTCTACCTAGTCGGCTCCTTAGTCTTCCTGGTCACATGCCACTGCATTAAAATTATCATCGGCCGTAAACTCATACCTTTTCTTTTCTTCTGCCAGGTGGTGTCAGCGAGTCGATTTGTGTTATGAGTTCTCTGAATAAATCAATTGCTATTCTCTGGTTAGCATCCGGTCGCAATCGCCTTCGGCAGCGTGTGCTGTGCTTACTTTTGCCATGTTTTTCTTACGCCAAAAAGCTCTCTTGTCCAAGCAAGGCTTTAGCGTATGCCTTGGAAAATTCGTAGCTACAACGCAGAACGCGTTCTTGACCGCTTTGTCTTTCTTGTGGCTCATAAACGTTCCTGTGTAGGATGTGAAGCTATCTTGTCGAAGAAGACGCGGCACGATAGGACTTTCATAGGAAAAATCTTTCCGTAGAAATGCGCAACGCGAAACCGCGGGGTCTCGTGGGTAAAGCGAACATTGCCGTTAGAACAGCGCAGCAAACGTTCAAAAGTATTGCAAGCGTAAAAGGGATGCCTTTGGCTCATGTGCTAATGGATGAGCAGCGTGTTCCCAAAATCAAGCAGGAACGCAATCGCCGGCGCTGCAAAGCATTTCGGCGAATTATTTCGTGTTATGAAGTTCCTTAGCCATTTCACTTTTTGTTCAGGGCTCAGACAGCTATCTTTGTTTGGTTTAAGGCAGCTTCTTTTTAATAGATTTGCGTTGTCGTCATGTATATTCAAGTTATTCTGTAACGAAAGTGCCGCATTAGTCGAGACAGGTCGCGTGACTTTGTGACGTTATTGCAACCTGCCCACTGTGGCAGGTGGCGGCGTGGCCAGCGGATGTTGATCAACTTGACCACCCTGACAGATATACCCCAAAATTTTGAAGATGGCCCACCTCCCAAATTTCTAAACGATCCCCAAAATTTTGGAAGCAGGCTAACCTAAGAAAAATGATCAATATGGCGTTAGTGAGGATTAATGGGCGGACATTGATGGTGGGTGAACAGCGCAAGAAAGGAGGGACAAAGGAAAGACTAGTGCTTGTCTTGCCTTTGTCACGCTTTTTTGCACTGTTCACCCGCCATGAATGCTTCCCAACTCGCACAAATCAGATTTTCTCAGTGGGTGGAATAAGGCGGATTAGTGTTTCAAACGAGTAAATACCCTAGGTACATCCAATGGAACGTACTCGTGCATTTTAGACGGTGAAATGTTTTACAGAAACCCGCAATGACAGCTTAAGTGGAGCACTCGCTCTACCAGCTGAGCTATCCGGGACGGCTAGCATAAGGTGATGACTCATGCATCCAATATAATGAAAACAAAACCGGATCCGACCGAAGTTTTGGCAGGAAAATCGCAAGAGCAACAGACACTCATTGTAGGCACCATAGCAATCAACCTTTTTAGGAATGTGGTTAGGAAAGCCCTCAACATTTAGTGCGATGTATGTTTGAGACAATGTAATCTATATTTATTTCAGTTCTAAGTCGGCACCATGCTTTCCCACTGTGTTCATGGCAGTTATTTACGAACGGTAGTGCTGTGACCCGCGTACAGACGTGACCGTGCAGACTTCTCTATAGAGGGCTTCAGCGATGCGCTGCGGGAGAAAATTAGGTGACATTTTAGCACACCTGCTATGTTTGTGCCCCGGTGGTTGTGACTATGTCGTTCCTTTAACCGCTTCAGGCTCAGATTATTGTGAAAAGGAGAGAAAACTTTGAAAGCTTCACATTTTAATAACGAGCATGTCAGGATTACAGAGAAGAAATCTTTCTCCCAAACGCTTAAGTATGCAAAAGCTCTCCAGACGATATTATCAGTATACGCTACACTAGATGCAGCGTTACAGTTAAGCTGCGTATGGCGCACTTTTTAAATAACCCGTTACGTAAACTTAATTAAAGCACTCATGCTTTCGAGAGCAACAAAAGAAAATGCAAACTGACCTTAGCCGCACCAAAGCTGCCATGAAACGCTGAGGTGTCCATATTAAGAGGATTACATTTACAAATTTTTTTAGACTGTCTATAGACTGGCCATTGACTTCTATCTATAAATTTTATAGACTCTCTATAGACAAACCCAGAAGAAGTTTGCAGGCAATACAAATGTCATGGACAGTCTATAGACACTGTACAGATTTATGGCCAGACACTTTATTAGACTTTTGTGTCTAGACAGTCTATAGACTACGAATACACAAAAACAATTATCTATAGGAAGGAATTAGTGTCTATAGGAAGTATAAAGGACTGCCTATAAACCATTTTTTAAGAAATTGTGCGTTCATTTCGCAAGCCTGAATTGATGTCGTTACACGGAATGTTTTCCACAGCTCACCCTTTTTCTTCGTGTCCATATTTGAGCACATTGCACAGTTTACAGCAAAATTTGTTTTAATTTTGTTCGCGCGGATAAATGTGCACGCAACGCGTCAAAGGGTCGCGCACGCGGAAGCGCTTGAACACGATAAATGTTCGTGAAAAATCACTGCCTACTTTGAATATTCGCTTCCTTTGTTCCGCAGAGCAAAGCACCACGCGAACGCTGTGTTCAAGCCTGCTCACAGCTGTATACACAATTTTTTATGAGTGGGCTCAGTGCGGACAACGGGTCTCCCTTCGAAACGCCTGACACCTCGCTTCTACATTTGAAAGTTGTTGATATCCATGAACAAAAATATGCATCGATGGACGTCAAGGTCTAATTGCTCTGTTGTTCGGTGCAGTAGAGAGTTCTCTGTAACTTTGTGACTTTGTTCTATAGAGGTGGCAGTGTTCGTGATTTAAACAGGGCAGTATATAAAGTACGGGACAAGCCGCTGCAGAAAGCGACTCAAGATTGGTTTCAGTGCCAGTTCATGCATGGTTTGATGAACTTTGAACCTTTTCACAAATGTCACATGGTGCTCGCCTAACGCTAATAACGTCCACGTGATTTGGCAGCGTTTTCATTGAACTGTATGCATGTATAGACCCGTTGCTTGCGCAGTGGGAAGAGACATATGGACTGGCACGTGACTTTTAAGGACGCCTAGGTTTTGGCTCTCAGCAAAGCCTGGCTCCCAAGTGCCCACTGTCGGAGATGTACCACTTGTATCATTGTAAGCGCTTCCAAGAAACAACGTAAATGAAGACTTTTTCGTGCATTCAGATGCTCGAAACAATGATCGGTGAGTTCCATGGTGATCACCACCGCTAAAGCGACAAACCGGAAGCATGCGTTTCTGCCCCAAAAGCAGTGTTTTATTGAACCGTGCGGTTGCAGGCCCTTCATGTACCTTCAGGGCCTTTTGCCTTGCTTACATGTCGACATATACACACTCACACGCTTTTTTTTTGCGCCTGCAGATGTTTGCAGCCGCGCAACTGTGCCGTTCTCTAGACCGGACGCCACTTCGTTTTGGGATCTATGAGGAGTGCGATGGCTAGATACTGGGCCCTGCCAGACACTCGACACTTATGCCTCAAACGGCTAGATCCGGTGATGGTCTTTCCTGTTCCTCGAGGAGTATCACGCCCTATTGCATGCTTAATTACAAAGGTTACGTTTAAACACCGCCTTCACGCGGAAGTACTTGCATTTAATTGGACAAACAGACTGCTCGGATTGTTCCACATGTGGTGCGCTCGAGACTGTACAGCATATTTTAGTGGCTTGCCTAGCATATGCACGAGAAAGACTCATGTTGTGATCTACTTTGAGGTTTTTTTACAGCAGGCCTGTCTCGGAGGATTTGATCCTAGGCGCTTGGCCAGAAAGTTCGAAAACTCCACAGGGAACGCGGGCGCTATTACGCTTTTTACTCGACACGGGCCTTGACTTGCATTTGTAATATTAGAAAAAGTGCCCTGTCTTTTTTATCTGGCTTTTTGCATCTTCATCATCCCCCATCGTGATCCTCTTTTTTTCTCCTCTTCTCCTTCCCAGTGCAGAGTAGCAGGCCAGACATTCATTTTTCCGTCCAACCTCTAAGCCTTTCCTCTCAATAAACGCTCTCTCTCTATCTCTCCTGCCGAAATTCCGCCATTCTGCTCGTCTTATCAAAGGTAGCGAGACTTTTCACAATTACCCCTTTCTAAAAAGTAGGACGTACTGAAGAGAATTCTGCATTTAATAAGAATCACTGAGAAGAAAAAGGAAGTCTACTCATTTCAGAACAGCTTTCATACCTTCGTGTGATACCAAAGTTTAACCGTAGAAAGCTGCATAACCTAATAATTAGCTTTTTTTCTGCACCGAATTAAATTTTGGTCAGTTGCAAGCCCCTTAAAGGAACTTCCATTAATTAGGATCAGCCGCACTTTGAAGCGGCGCACCGCAAGTTTGCGCTCGTCAGCGTTTAAGTTTTAACAACCGCCGCCAGTAATTCATAAAAGTCTACTCGGCCAAAGAAATTTAATTTTTTGGCATTCAAAGCGCTCTGCCCGAGATTTAAAGGTGCACTGAGTAATTCGCTCGACGGCAATTTAGCAGTATATTTCCATTGCAGGATGTATTTAAAGGCGGCTGTGAAATTAAAAACTTCAGATTACTCCACACCATATGCATTTAACAATGGGTGTAGTATCGGGGACAGAAAAAACTTACCCCCTCCCTGCCCCTCTCCCTTAAAGTTCCGAACCATGCAGCACAGCATGAAGATGCCATCTGACGATTCAAACTTGGTGTCGAGGCCGGCGTTCCTCGATAGTACATTGCATGGCAACAAAGGCGGTGCCATAAATTCCTACATTCATTATTACAGCACAAAGACGGCACAGAACAAGAAGGGGACACAACAGCGCTGACTGTCAACTAAGTTTTATTCTGTTTTATTCTTGTTCTGTGCCGTCTTTGCGCTGTAATAATGAATGTAGGTAACCAACTCGCCCAAAATGTTGTATCATAAATTCCTGCATTTGTCGCGATTAAAGCAGAGTGCGATAAAGCGAGCGCACTGCGCTGCAACATTAATGGGTCATCATCGAAGAGCACAGCCAAATGGAAAATTGATAACCTTGGCACTAAGCATATTTTTGAAGGTGGGTTTGCTTGTATAACTGCCGCGTTGAGTTGTGAAGCCGAAGCGAACTACTTTCTCCCAGGAAGAATTCCCGCTTACGAGCTATTAAACCGAGACAAAACAAGTCGTTTCGTGTACCTGTCATCTCTTGCTTGCCGGCTTCCTTGCTTATATGCTTTCTTGCTTTCTTGTATGTTTGCTTCCTTCTACAGTTGCTTCCTTGCATGCTTGCTTGCATCTATGGTTCCTTGCTTGTATGCTTGATTGCTTGTATCTTTTCTTGTATGCTCGCTTGCTTGATTGCATGCTTGCTTGCTTCTATTGTTGCTTGCTTGTATGCTTGCTTGCTTGATGCATTGATATTACTTATTTGCTTGTATGCTTTCTAGCTTCCTTGCTTGTTTGCTTGATTGTATGCTTGCTTGCTTGTATGCTTGTTTGCTTGTGTGTTTTCATGCTTGCTTGTTTGTATGGTTCCTTGTTTGCTTGATTGCTTGGAAGTACGCCTGTTTGCTTGCGTCCATGCTTGCTTGCTTGTATGCTTGCTTGATTGTATACTTGCTTGTGTGTTGAATCTTTGCTTGCTCGTATGCTTGCTTGCTTGTTTGCCTGCTTGGTTTTTTGTATGCTTGCATCAGTCCTTTTTTTCCTATTTTTCTTTCTTTCTTTCCTTCTTTATGTCTTTCTTTAACTTTTTCTCTCCTTCCCTTATTCTCCTTCTTTATTTCTTTCTTCTCATCCTCTTTCCTGATTGCGTCCGTCTTTTATTCCTTGTCATTTTTCGTTCCTCTGTTTGTGGTTTTTAAGCTACCAGGTAGTGCTGTGGGAATTAGGAACACTGTAGTGTAGTACTCGAGATTGAGTTCAGCGTTCTGTAGAAAACTAGTGTGCTGTTTTTCCTTTCTTCCTTCTCCTCATTGTCCTAGTTTACCTCCTCGCCTTCTCTGCATAGGTCATGTGTGGAGCGGGGTCTCATATTGAGGAGGTCGTATCTCTGTCTTCTGCCAGCCACTTTCTTGCCATCGAACCCGCGACGTTGCTGGCTGAGTGACCGAACGTCGCTGATCAATTTGACGGATGCTGTCAAGTAATTACGCTTGCGCACGTATTGCTCTTTTTTTCGCCACAAGCACCAAACTACGAGCGAGGCGCTCAAAGAGGCGGTACCGATCAATAAAGTATTGTTATACAATACATGCGTGCACAGACTGCCTTAATTTTGTATCCTGGACTTTAGAAGCACCCTGAAGACTAATTGATGCAATATTTTTTCCACCAAAAATTTGAATATATTTATGCATACTATATGTGTAAACATTTGTATATATGCAACTAGTTTTTTTCATAGCGTATTAACGCGTTCATACATTCAAAATCTAATCGAGACTCATTCCGGTTATCTTCATGTTTGGTCACCAGGGAATGATCGTAATGCAACTATCGCTACCAAAATAACAAAATTTACTACAAAACTTCGTTTCCCTAATAGAGGAACGTCTTCGACGGAATAACTGAACACGTGCAAGAAAAAAGTCTGCCAAGGGTGACATGTGTGTGCAAACTAATAGGTTTAAGACAGCAATCGAGCGCGGGATGTTGCCGGGGTGGGTAATAGGCTTCTCTACAATGCGTCGATGCATTCGAGCCTTAACACTTTCCCCACTCTCTCCTCGAGTGTAAGCTGATGAGTATAAGCTTACCCTTCCAGATGTCACGACATATCGCCTTGCCGAACAACTCCAAAATTTGTACCTTTCCACGATCAGCACATGTTATGAAGACTATTCAGTTTGTCGTCTCACCTTAAGGTCTTTTCCGAGCGCGCTTCTGGTTCTGCCTCCCACGGAAGAATGTGTTAGTGAAACGTAACTTATTTTGCCCTGGAAACTTTAATGCGAACTCCCAGCTTATATTCCTAGAAATAAGGCCCTAACTATCTGCAGTTTGGTCGCCAGCCTGCCTGTTTCCTATCTTGACGCTTAGCTAATCTTGCCGCACAGAGTTCAAATAGGAAAGTTATATCTTTTGCATGCGTTCAAACAATGGTCATCGGATTGTTTTTGTGTCTGTAAATGCTCCTTCTTCTTCTGTACGAATGCCGCTTAAGGTGCAGCCAGGAGAAATTAATTTAGCCTCTGCCATCTGCCGCAACATGCCGAGCAAATTCAGTTTCTTTTATAAACACAAACGCACCTCGCTATGTACAAAAAAACATGTATCATCTATTCGTTTAGCTCTAGATGTTTCAAGCACCTTTTGTCATTCTTGGTGTCAGGATACCACCTGGGTTTTTAGACATGCATATAAAGTGCCCCAAAAAAAACGTTCAAAGTCGACATATAATTCAGTTCTTTTAATTTCAAGTCCCAAAGTATTCCGGCCGACGATTAGGAGAATGAATGAGAGTTTAGACTAACGTCTACTCCTCCGTCTTTTCATAGGGATGTGAATTAAAGTTATTTCTCTTCCTGTCTTCCAGAACGCTTGTATAGCCTTTGGAAATGCTTAAAAAAAGAGTCCGCATCCTGGATAGAAAAATAGATTACCGCAATTGATGTGTACGCAATTTGGTCGCATTACAAAGTTCATGTTGACTATAGTAAACATTTTGAGTTTATGATGCACCATATCGTTCTTTATCGCCGGCCGCGGCGGTTATGGAGGCGAAATTTTAGAGGACCGTGTACTGTGCGATGTCAGTGCACATTAAAGAACAGCAGGTGGTCGAAATTTCCGGAGCCATTCTCGACGGCGTCCCCCGTAGCCTGAGTCGCTTTGGTACGTTAAACCCGCCACAAACTAAAGTATACCATTGTTCGATAAATATGCACCATTAGCGCATTGGTTGCATACCGTACGCACTAAAGTATAAATACCATATTGAGCGGGACAAAGTGTCCTGTAAAAAAAATACTGTGTGGTGTGCCTAACACCGTGTCGTAGACTAGCTCTTGGTCGATGTGTATTTAAGGGACAGTGTATTTTTTTATCAACGCGGCCAATGGGCTATGTACGCGGGCAATACGAGTCGGTTTATTCCTTCCGGCAGTTAGGCAGTTAATTATGGTTTGTTGATGTTTTTAAAGTCCCGAGAAAATCTTTAGGAGAAGAATGTGTAATGAAAATGCCTATTCTTACTACATAAGCAATTCGTACACACTAAAGGAAATAGAGACAACAATATCACATATATAATTATTTTCTTAAATGGAAGGTTAAATGTGTTTTTTAGAATTTGAGGTTATTTAATAATTCCAATAAAGAAGCTTCGAGGTAAAGCATGCAAAGTTGTTTTGTTCTGGCATTTAAAACGGTGGCGTTTTCGCTGGTTAAAACCGCTAAGATGTTCACCTGTCTCCTCACTGCGCTGGAGGAGAGCGAGGAAACTTGTGATGACGTCATTGTTGCCGAAATTTCAGATGTCCGCTGCCTTCGTCAATATGCTGCCGTGCGTCTCGCGATGCCGCCAAACAATCTTTCGTGAGCTTCGCTTTCGACGGCCCATTCATTTTCTTTCTTCATACAACTGCTTCTTCCCTGGAAACTTAACGTTGGCGTACAGACGTCATCATTGCGGCGTCTGCCTGTCGCTCTGCGCTGCAGAGAAGCCTGAACGCCGCCGCCGCCGCTTTAGTCGACGTTTACGTCACCATTTCAAATGCTAGCTCAAACAGATTTCGCATGCTTCATCTGCAAGTTTCACATATTGGGCGCGTTTAAACTCATCGAATTCTAAAACCACCTCATTTGCCCTTTAACGAGGAAAAATAATCAATTGCAGGGCAATGTTGGTAAAATATGTTCATTCATTATTTTAATTTCTAGCTCCAGAGCGAACACCATTATTTAGCGATCAGAGCTCTCTTTTGAATTATTGAACAAAAAACAAAATATGCAGTCTTTACTACAAAATTTCTGGCAATATTGGAGAAACTTGCGCGAAAATATTTCATATATTCACTGACAAAATAGAACACATTAAAAAAAAAACTGGCAACAGAGTTAATTACTCTTGTCTACCACGACTTATCGACATAAAGAATTTGAAAGAAAGCTGTTGCAGTGTAAATAAAGGTGGCTGTTATGACATACAAAACAAAGCCGAGTGTCTTAGGTGCCATGGAATGCTCAGGGGAATATTTATATTTGTATTATTTTTACTTCTCTTCGTCAGTGGAAAACTATAAAGTTTAATTACGGCATTACTCAAACATAACTCACTTAAAAGGTGAAGAAAGAAAAAGCACATATTGCTGGTTGGATCAATGCCCCGTGCCTCATTTGCCAGAAGCAGTGCGCATGACATCTACACGAGGTGAGTTCGGAGCGCGCCGACTGGTCGTGACAGTTTTTTATCATTTTTTTTGTAAACATAAGCCGTAGCCCTGAAATGATCCCGCTTAGATGATCACAAACACAAAGCTTGTTCTATGCTTCCCATTGTGTTACAGATTATTCGGAAGTTTCATACGTATTTCATATTAAGCGTTTCATTTCACTGCTCCTGTTTGCTAATATCCTAAGGACGAGCATTCATATTGGTCGAAGAGACCGCAAGCACGACAAATTAATTCGTTTAATTTTGTCAAAAAGGAGATCAGTTGTTGGCTGCCCACCGCGAGTGTAGAGTTATTTCAGGCTACTTTATAAGAAAGTATCCGTCTTCTCCGTAGCTTCAAAGAATAATTCCCCGCCCTCAACAACTTTTAAAAATAATGGGTTCATACCACGATGATTAAAACGCTCTTAATCAGCCTTGCATTCCTTCGTATATAAATAAAAATGAGTGATTCATCTCCCTTTTCTTCTCTGCTGAAGAGCTGGTAAAAGATGACTTTAATATATTTTACACTCCGTGATGTAAGTAACTGGCAGCAGTAGTTGTAAACCGCCGAAGGTATGCTTGTTGCTGGAATGGCCTGTTAGGTCTCCATTAATCCCACCGCCATCAAGAGCACAGTTTCGACATAGGCTTGAACCCCACCACTCTCGAACTCATTCGACTGGGTAAGAAGGGCATTGCACTGTGCTTTATTTACAGCGTACGTCGAGTCTAAAGAGACGTGGTGCCAAATTATTTCACCCCAAATAAACAACTGTGCAAAATTTTCTCTACGTACTCTCTTGGCTGAGGATGAACACGAATTCAGGTAGGCAAGGCAGGAACGAAGTGGTGTTTATTCAGGGACCCTTCTGTTTATATAGCGCTTATCAAGACTGCCCTACATCTTGGTCATCAGCCTGAAGTGATGGCAGATATCACAGACTAAGCACTCGTTTGCCAGAGCGAAAATGGGGCAATGTACAAAAATAACCTGAGGACAGGTGTTTTCTGCCACTTAGAAAAGTGCAGGCTGCAAGATAAAAGCATACCGAACCTCTGAAGATGCTTGCGGTGCACCTAGTGCGATGTTGCAGAAGTTTCTTTTGACTCAAGTAGCGCATGAGCTGCCATCCACCGAATTCCAGCAAAACTCATTAAATTTTTCGTTTAGGAGCTGGGGATGGTACACGGTAAATTGAACAATTTTTCATTCATTTTCACATTGAATTTTACATTGGGTAAATGGAACTCTAATTCATTTTTACATTCGAAACAAAAGAACAACACTGCAACTTTTAGTGGAATTATCCTTCCAAACAAAATTTAAGACCGTCAGAAAAATAGCACGTACTGTTCTTTTGTTTGTGGATGCAGTGATTGATGCGTATATACCTGCCACGGTCTGCCAACAATTCAAGAACGTGTGTATTAACACAAACGTTATTCGTTCGGCAGGACCACAGTCGTTGACAGGTGGAGCTCTGTCTAATAAGAACGCAGTTTGATACTGCCTTCTTTACCGTGTCAAGGCGTGTAATCTAGAAACGGGACAAACAATTGCACGCCTTAAAACTTTGCATAAACGCAAGAAAGGGAATAACCAAGCATTAGTACAGTTGCATAAACCCACCAAATTATGTGCAAAGTGTGAGCACATGGCAGTATGTAGGTAATTCAACTCTCAGCGCGCCAGCGTACATGGCGTGCCACTCATTATGCACCAGGCCTCCAGGCAAATAACTTTAGCGGGCAGGTTTTCTTCATTAAAAATGTCGCTTAGCCCAACAATGTCGCGAACAGAGATTTAGTTTACCCCATGATTCCACAATATATCAAGCTGGCTGAATATTTCAAACTTTAAATTTCCATCTTTATTTTTCATATTATGCACACATTATCTCTAGGACAATTGGGCACTTCGGTTTGCGAAAATTTTATATTTAGGCTGAAAAAATTAAGGGCGACCGCTTGAAAGAAATAATGTTTGCGTACACATCTCTGTTCGCCATGTAAGATGTGATGTAAGAATCTAGATTTTCCAGCCAGGCAGAATATTTGCTGATTCACATGAAATGTGAGCAAGAATATATCGGCCTTATTTCCGCCATTGTAAGAAAGCTACCATAGCCTAGAAAAGTATTCAAAACGCCTCAAGTCTGAAGGGAAGGTATCGTGAAGAATTTTGTTCTCCGCAACTAAAAGGCATATGTCCTTCAAATTTTCGGCACAGATATGCATATAGTTCTTAATACAGTTTACTTGCTGTATCAGGTATTAAACAAGGCAGCACAAGGAAACTTGCCGGTATTTTTGAATATGGTATTCTTTTTGAAAAATAACAAAAAAACGCTTAAGACCGTAACAAGTATCTACAATAATGCGAAGAACACGAAAGAAAAACTGGAATTGGGTGCTTTTTCCTTTCATCCTTGAAAACAATGCTTTTTTCAGAAATGGAAGGCTGGCGGCGTTGTTTCATGGGCTTTTCTTTGTTGTATAAAAATCAAAGTCGCTACATATTTTTGCGCCGAGATTCTTATCTATTCTGGAAACACGAAGGAGGCGTGCGTCTAGTGGCGGCAAAAATATTTTTTAATCTAGGTATACTTGCGACTTCTTAAAATTTCTTCTATAAAGCGGAACGTTAATCAGAACAGTGCAAGAAAGCGTGAAATATTCCTCAGCCGTGACTTTTCGCAAAAAAATATATATATCCGTGATGCGTTTTGTACAATGCTTCTTTCACGGGTAGCCTTGCTGACGACAATTACGATGTTTTAATTGTACGTAGTGTGCACTAATTGACAAAATTAGAAAAGCTTTATATTCATAGTTTTCGGGAACAGTAGGTGCAAATATATTCAAATGTGTGTAAAATCTAGAATGTCGCACAGATGGTATCAGCCGCGCATCAACGAAGACCAAGGTTTTTGGCTGGTGACCGAACCCCTGTGTTCGCTCACTGCAAACTGCCTACAACCCAAGGTCTCTCGGCTTTTTCGTATCCCGTGAAGCCTCTACTATAAGCTGATTATTTTTCTCCTTCTGCTTTTTTACGTGCTGGAGCTCAAAATTTCAGGCAACATTGTCCTAAGGAAGCCACAAGACTTTCATCATACAAAAAGAGTCGGAATAAGGAGACGAAACAGCGGTTTGGGCAGCCTAGTGCATGCCTGAATCGTCGATTCCGCCGTTGTCCTTTTGTTCCCCTTTTTATTGCCTTATTGCATCGTGGATTTAATTTTTTATCCGGAAGTCACATTTTAATTGTATTGTTGCGATACAACCATTTTATAACAAAGGAAAGTTACCTGCGAAGCATAAGGCAGGGGCACTTATCGCCGTTTTTCCAAACTGAATATAATAACGACTCATTGCAATCCAGAGCATAGGTGATCAGCTCGGATATCTTTTCGGCGTTTAACTTATTAGAAACTCTGTATGCTTCTAGCGGTGATGTATCACCACAGATTTCTATGATTAGCTGATCAACCCGCATATCTTTTCGGCGTTTAACTTATTAAAATACCGAATGGTTCTAGCGCTTGATGTATCAGCGTCGATTGCAGAGAATAGGTGATCAGCCCGCATACCTTTTCGGCGTTTAACGTATTAAAAATTCCAAACTCTTCTGGCGGTGCTGTATCATCGCAGATTTGCATGAATAAGTAGTTAACTGGAATATCTTTTCGCCTATTGACGCGATAAAATAGCGAATGGTTCTAGCGGTGATGTATCAACGCAGATTCCAGAGAATAGGTAATCAGCCCGCATATCTTTCCGGCTTTTACCTTTTTAAAAAAAGGAATGCTTCTAGCTGAGATGTATCGCCGAGAGCCGTGCTTAACGATCCGTTCCCTTTCCTATGGCTCTTCAAATACGTTGTCTTTTCGAGTCCTTTACTATTCCCACCTCCCCGTTTTTCTCTGCGCTTTTCTGTGTTTTATTCAGCCGCGGCTCCTGTGAGAGCTGCGGCGCGGTTCATTATACGGCCCCTAGCCCTAACTCTCAAGTTTGCTTTGAGGGCGGAGATTATACCTCCTCGCTCGCTCTGTGTCCCTATATTTAGAATACTGTTTCACTGTAAACCTCTCCTGACGAAGGGAATACCGTTCCCGAAACTGTTGACACTATCAACCTTTAAAACGTACAGTCCAGTTTGTCATAATGCTGTACCTACACTAGTCAACTGGTGGACTGGAGCCCCTACTGAATACTATATATACATGGTGTCCCAGCTAACTTGGACCAAGATTTGAAAAAACCTAACCATTTTCCAGAAGTTAAATCGCCTGGATGTTGTTAAAGGTTATCTAAAGTTACAGTGCCATTTTTTTATCACTGTACTTGGCTAATCATTACAGATAAATTAATTAACTTTCAAAATATAGCTTCAAATCTTCAGGCGTCATTAAGAAAGTTGAGGAGTTCCACAAATATTGCCCAGCCCAGGCTCTTCCAACTAGATAGCTTTAGCGTGGTCGTTTTTATTCGGAAAAACGAAAACCAGCGGAGTTTTAAAAATACCACGTGACAACGCGCTCCGTGCGCCCGAATGCGCCGCGATTACAGAGCTGTCATCTGTGATTCGTAAAAAAACATCGCCAGCGCCACGCCTTCGCTTCCGAGAAAGGGCTTCTATTTTTTCTCGCCTCTGACGTTACCGGCGGTGGCTGGCGACGCATTGTGCATTCTGCTAGCGTCATAGCACAATTATCGCCGCATAAAGGGGAGCCGGCTTTCTTTCAACTGCCTTCCGAACCCACTGGCGCTTATCTTGGAACCAACCGCAACGCGAAGCTCTGCCGTGTGCAGCGTGAAAGGCTTGTAGCGAGCGATGTTTTTTGCAAAGCACGATTGAACGCGCTGTAATCGCGGCGCGTTCGGGTGCGTGGAGCGCGCTCTCACGTGGTATTTTTTAAGCTCCGCGGGCTTTCGTTTTTCCCGAATTAAAACGGTCACGCAAAGTCTATCTTGTTGGAAATGTCTGGGTTGGACAATATTTGTGGAGCTCCAAAAACTTCCTAATGACGCCTGAACGTTTCAAGCTATATATTTAAAAAGTTAATTAATTTATCTCCAATATTTATGCAAGTAGGACGGTAAAAATGATACTGTAGCTTTATATAAACCTTAACAACATCCACGAGATTTCATTTCTGAAGAACGCTCAGGTTTTTTTTTCAAATATTGGTCCAAGTTAGCTGGGACACCCTGTATATATAAATGTACAAGAGACTGTTCCTGGGTCGGCGCTTTCCACAGCAGGCTCTTCTTCTGTCTCCATGTCAACGGTGAGCTTGTCACATCCGCTCAGGGTCCAGGCCGGGCATCCCAGCAGCCAACTGCCGCATCGGCCCAAGCTGATGTAAAATGGTAGCGAAGATTCCATTAAATCCAATGCGTTCAAAGCAAGGTGGCTGATGGGCTCAATAGCGCCCTTGGGTGCTGGTGCGCCAGTCATTTTCATGACTTTGTATGACGTCACGCCGGCGCAGGCATTCGCCGTGAATTTTAGAGTGGTCCTTTATTTACGAATCCGGCGCGTCGCATTTACGAGCCCATCCCTCTAGAGGGTTGTTGCTTTTCAGTTCAGTCCAACCTTTGCCGTTCATATTTTCTCGTGTTCGTGCCATTTGTACGCAGCTGGCAACCCAACAAATACGCATTTAAAAGAAGGCAGAAAAGATAGGAAGCAAATCTTCCTGATAGGCAGGCTAGCATAATTTTTAGTGAAAACTCTTCAAAGCGTACTCTATAGCACACTGCAGCAAGATACGACCTATAAAGCGCTGCTGTAACTGCGCAACTTTGAAGCGTGTCCGAGAAATATGGCTGTAAATTTTTGTTTAATTATCACAAACAAGCACAGTGATAAAATATATGAACATAAATATCTGCACACAGCATAAGCAATGGCTCCGTTTAACAGTAAATAAGCTCATTGATCACAGCGCAGGCATAGAAAAGGCCTAAAGCGTTAGGTATCAAGCGAAACTAAAATGTCCACAAGAACAACGCTAGGATTGCTGCAACTGAAAGAAATATCACATGAAATGTGGTTGAACAGTACGTAGTGTTGTGAAAGTGGGAAGCAATTCACATTTTTGACCAGCCCAAAATGGACAACGGACCTAGGAAGGAGAAGACGACACGGGCGCTGTCTAGCAACTAAAGTTTATTGAGAAACCACGTGAAAACCACTTTTCTAGGTCCATTGTCCGCTTTTGCGCTGGTCCAAATTATGAAATGTGGATTCGCTATTATACATATCAAGCGTTGATCGTTCAGATTATTTTTCACATTTGTATTTGTTTTGCTGGGATAAAATAGCTATGTTGCTGCAGCTGAGACGAGATTGCTATGAAGTTTAGGTGGATATTTATACACATTCAGAATAGAGCAGTCGGATTACTATTTACATTTGAATTAACTCAGCTGCAGGAAAACAAGTTGCTTACTTCTGCAAGCCAGTATGGATCCAAAGTGAAAGTCCAACGGGATGCGGTGTGGCGTGAACCCGACGGTAGAGTTCACATTTGAGCAGTCTGCCGCAAAAGCGTCGCAAACTCATGGTATCATGTAGCGCTGAGGGCTTCAACAGAAAAGCGAACAGGCTACTACAACAGCAAAGGAAGATCTGCCTTGCAACGGTTTAACATTAGTTCGCGCTGGCAGCACGCAGAACAAGAGAACACGGACAATACAAGTCGGCAGCAGCGGAGTTTTAATCTTCCAAACGACAATGACAGAGAGCAACCACCTCGTTAGACGAGAACATTGCAACCGGCAGAACTCGAGACCTGCGAGTTAACTTCACACACATTGTCGGGTGCCCCAGAGCGGGACGGCAGCGATAATAAAGTGCTTCCTAACCTGCCTCGTAAGCTCCAATCACTGCAGGCAGAAACTGCACCAAGGGCGGCAATGTCGCGCTTTTACTCCAGCTAGAGCAAATAAGCGTGTTCAACCAAGATTGAAAAACTTGACATATTGGTCTCAATAAAATACAGTGTGCGACTTACAGGGCATAGGTTTTTAATATTAATTGTTCTTGTGGTGGTGTACAACACACGGGATGTAAGTAAACTCTTTATGTGTGGGACACCACTAATTTGACGTGGTTGAGTATCTTTTGAGTACGTTGATTTCCAGCCTTCGCCAGCATTTCAAATAGGCATTGGCACTGAATTCACCATCTGTGCGGCCTCCTTCCTCAAGCGACGAAGGCGAGGTGAAGGACATCAGCGCGGTTGTAGCCATGGCGACAGCCGACATAGATAGGAAGGAAAGAGCGATCAGAGCGCGGCCAAGGGAGCTGAAAAAGTCAGTTCGTGCAGGGAGTCAAGAAGCGAGCGGACGCCAATTGCGATGCCTCCTGGAAGCATGCAGTACACCCTTGTCGGGTTCTCCTCGGAACTCGACTGGAGGCCCCTGCGCTTTTTGAAGCCCCTTCCATCGTACAGAGTATGCTGCGCCTGCGGACTGGTGCGGAAGAGGACAGCCTTGCTTCCTTGTATGCATGCATTGTGCGAGTGTTGCCACGAACAGAGCGCCCGGCGCGGTGTCCACGTTGGTCCGCTCGATGGCCACCGCTGTCGATGTGGACGAAATCTCTCTGAGGGAGTTCCCTGCCGACGAGCTGCTCAGGAGAGAGGTAATGGCTGCAGACATATAGGCAGTCGTGTTTACGTTTTTATTTATTTGCGACTTCATTGTTTAAACATTTTCCAAGTGTAGACAGCTCTCGTCGTCATGATGACGACGGTGGTCGACAGCAGACGACAAACTATCTTAAGCGAGGCTTCAGCGCCGCTTCTAAGATAAATATATTTTGTGAAACAATGCGGGAAAACGCGTACAAGGCTCTAGGTGGCTTGCTCCGTTTGCGTTCTCAATGTGTATAATGCCCGGAAACATGACTGCGGGCTGAAGCATTCTTGAAAAGCTGTGAAGCTCTTGCAGGTTGTACGCGTATGCACGTAAGCACCAAAATACAGTATGTTTCACCTGAGAGCGTACACTGTTTCTAAAGTAGGCTTTTTAAGTAAAAAGACCACTTTTTGCGGCATAGCATTATGAGCGGTTTACTACATCGTAATACGGCATAGACGTGCCAACTAGCAGGATGCTAAGCTAATATTGAGTAGTTAACCTTCTTACTATCACTGTTACGCTCCTTCAATATTGACAGGCGTGTAACCCACCTGAATTAATATCCATATCAATCTTTAGAATTACGAAACAGCGGTTGCCTCGGCACTCAAGTGGAACAAATTTAGGCCACATCGCGCCAAATTCATGCGCTTTCGAGAAGCTTGCAGGCAAGGAACCTCTCCGATGCACTAACTTGTCGAAATAGCCAAAATTGGTTGGGCCACATCGCCTAGCGCAGCTACATATTAGAAATACTAAAAACTGATATGAATATGACCATAATTAGGTAGCCTAATAGTAATAGTTTTTAAGTTAACTGCTGAAAATTTTTTAACGAGCGTGCTAGTTAGCACGTCTTAGCCGTATTTCATTTCATTTCATTTTAATACCATAAAGACCCACGGGGTTATTACATAAGGGGTGGGTACAAAACAGCCAATTGAGCAAGTGTTATGTTGAAAAAAGGTAGGTAACAGCTTTGGCGAATGTGGATGTGAATGTGATGGTAGCGATGTCGTTGGAGAGGTCACTCCCGTCTACAGAAACACGGTAAAAAAAAAAGAAGCGGCACAGGTAACATTACGGGAAAATGAGCGAAACACTTGGAAAGGATGAGGAATGTGGTGACATATGCCGGCCAGCGGGGCAATGTAGGGAGAGCGGCGCAGCGGGCTATGGAAAATTTCATGGAATAGGCAGAGGCTAGAAATACGACGGCGAAGTGAAAGGGACGCTAAACTGGATGCCGCTTTTAAAGACGTCATACTGATGTCATATGAATAGGAGGAAAGAAAGAATCGGGCTGCTCTTTACAGAAAGGACCCGAGCGAATTGATAAGGGAAACTTGATGAGGATTCCGAAGTGGCGATGCACATTCTAACTTTGACCTGACAAGAGATTTATAGGCTACTAGCTTTACCTTTTGTGGGTCGTGGTGAAGTTGACGGCGCAACAATCCGAGCGCTTTATTAGCAGAGGAAATAATGTTAGTAACATGTACGTGTAGTCCATGATAACTCGTTACACGGCGTAACGCCGAAATATTTGTATGGTTTAACGGACTGCCGAGAAACGTTGGCGATTACATAAGGAAAATCACGCGGGTTACGGCGGCGGTGGAAGGGCACACGTTTACATTTATGAGGATTCATTTCCATTAACCAACGGTCACACCCTTTCTGTATATGGTTTAAGTGATCTTGAGAGTATGCTAGGTCGGAGGCGTTAGCAACTGTGCGATAAACAACGAAGTGGTCAGCGAGCATGCGGATATTAGAGCACACATTGGTCGGTAAGTCATTCATATAATTAGGAAAAGAAGCGGGTCTAGTACAGAACCTTGAGGGGCGTCTGATGTTGCTGGTAGCGGACAGGAATTCTGATTGTTAACAGCGACCAACCGTCAGCGATTAGTCAGAGATTCTTCTATCCATTTTACTATGCTGGACGGCAAGCTCCATCGGGAAAGTTTTAGGATTAAGCGTTTATGAAGTGCCTTGTCAATTGCTTTTGGAAAATGCAGGAAACTGACGTCGGTCTGAAGGTTAGGATGGAGATTAGCATGTAAATCATGAACAAATAGGGCTAGCTGCGTTTCACAAGTAATACCTTTTGAAAACCGTCTTGCGACGAATGAAAAAAGTGCTTCATCATGAACTAACCACGCGCGCAACCTGTACACATTTTTTATTGTGTAAGCAGTATTTGTACTATACCTCTCCCCCTATCATCTCTTCCTCTGCCCTCGCCTCTTTCATTTCATTTCTCCATTCCGCCTACTATCCTTTAATTACGCTGCCCCAGCTCAGGTGCTTCAGTATCGATGGCAAACGCCGGGACTAGCAAAAATCTTATCCTTCCTTTTATTATTATGTGAATGAACAACTACTACTATTACGAATGAAAAATATTGTTGGAGTCGAGGACGTTTATGATATGTGTATAGATGACGTGTTCCATAATTATGCACGGTGTGCTACTAAGGGAAATGGGTCAGTAATTTAACGACGAATCATGATTACCTGATTTCTAGACTGGAATTACCTTTCCAGCTTTCCGATCGTCCGGTAGTTGTCCTGAAGAGAGTGACTATGTAAAAAGGAAGCATAAGAACTTGGCACAATTATCACTAGCGTTCTTTAGAAGTTTCGAGTTAATACTGTCTACACCGGATGAATGTGAAACGTTCAAATTTATGATCAAGGACGCAATACCCAGTGGGAAAAATGCGACTGCCGGCATAGCACGCTCAAAGAGTAAATTAGGGGTAGGAAGTTGTGTTGCGGTTTCACTAGTAAAGAGAGAGGAGAATGCTGCGTTGAATAAAGTAGCGCACTCAGAGTCGGTGATTGCTGCGCCCGATTCATCTTTGAGGGTAATCGCGTGCTCATGATGAGGGTTAACGGCTTGCCGGAACTTCGTGGGGTTATCAGTGACCATATTAGGAAGATCTTGATGAAAACACATGTGTCTTGCTCTATTAATAGCAGTTTCATATCATTTTTCTGCAGCGCGATCCTTCGCCCATGCGCTATGCTTCTATGAGATCTTGCTGAGTGCAACAGACGCCTTTTTTATTTCCCGACATTTTAAGAGTTTTATTAAACCATTATTTGTGTGGATTAGCTCGAAAATTTATTGGGGGAATGAATGCGTTCACAAAGGTGTCTGGTTTATTCTTAAATACAAGGCAGTTTTCATAAATAATTTATGAATAAAACATGACGAAAAACTTTCCATTAACGCTGTCAGTTCAGCATTAAGCACATAATAATTACCTTTGTTGTAAAAACGGATGGTTTTATTGTATTTTGGCGCCTAATTGCTTTAAGGTCGACGTTGACATGAATTCTTTTATGGTCACAAGTCTAAGGCGAATTTGTCGGAATTAGCTTTAGCAAAGGTGACTAGCGGGTTGCCGACGTTACGCACTCTGAGGAAGAAGTCTTTGTCGAAGCTGAAATTCGTTACTTTAAGTTCGCGGCCGTTAGAAAGTATCGTATCTTTGATTTTGTATGAAATAAATTTGACTATTATTGGTCGACAGCGGTTGGGTTCATGATGGCCAAGTCGGTGGGCGCGTTTTATTTCCTCGGGATGAATGGTTAAGCTGAAGTGTTGAGAGAAGTGAGGAATGACCCCTCACTCAGAGTCAGCAAATGTTTCGGATGGGCTAGAGTCGGGAATTCCATAAAATATAAGGTTATTACGACGGGACCTATTTTCACTGTCGTCAATGCGGGCCTCGAGGATTTCATTCTGACGACCTTACCGAGTATTTTCAGATTTTATAGTTTCTAACTCGATTTTATGGATGTGATGGCTTCCGAATGCGTCTCAAGATCGGTCATCCGTTTACTTAAGCCAGCTACCAGAGGTGGGCATTTGACCTCAAAAATCTCGGCCTCACCTCAAATTTAAAAATAATTTGCCAACCTCACTCAACCTCCACTTCATCAGTTGAGGTAGACGTCTCCCTAAACGGCCTCACCTCACTTTTCCTGAGGCCACTGCTGACCTCACTCAACCTCACCTAAACCTCAAATTTTGAGGTTGAGGTCGGCTGCTCGACTTCAGTAATAAAAACGAGAAACAAAACAAAAAGACGATTAAGAAGTTTTCAGTTAAAACCAATTCTGAGAATCGTGTAAGACAGGAAAGCCAAAATTATGATGGCATTATTTATTAAGGTGTGTGCAGACACCATTGATGTGCACGAAATAGGAGAAGCTTATAATCTGGGATGGACCCTCAGAGAGTATATGGCCTGCGGGCAGGGGTGTCCCATTCGCGGTTGCCACCAGTACATCGGTGAGTACTTTATATGCGTCAATATTTAGAAACCTGCTTCGTGTATACTTGCTCGTATTGGAAGCATCTCGCTCATTCACGCACGAAGCGGCAGTTGACAAACACGGCCCTTCTACACCATCTTCCAGAAATTGGGAGGAGAGGAAGGTATTCACGATACTCTGTTCAGGCTTGAGAATATTTACCGAATGTAAAGAAACTGGTCTCCTATGTACTTTCCAATGCCACGGATATGCAGACGCATATCAGTTTACTTCGATTTTCTAGCTCTAACCGGCATAGCTAGAATGCTCTTTTCAGTCCTCTGTATGTTGCCTACGAAAGCAGTTAACAAGCTGCGACTGTAGTACACCAACAGAGCCACGTTGTATTTATGTCTGTGTAGAAGTGAGCGGCTTCTTTTATTAATGCGAAAGCATTAGATGGCTCAATTTCAAGGTCATATCCGTAAAAGAGCGTCCGCAAGAAACGGCGCCATGCGACGTCACGAGCTGACGAGCCACGCGACAAAGATCATGATGTCACATAAATAATTAATGCTAATTAATATAATTACATAATGATAGGACTAATTAGTATAATTAGTGATGAAATCATGTGAGTGTGACGGTCACGCGACAGCGATGTAATGCGCTATCAAACCTAGTCACTTGACGACGCTGTAATATGACATCACATCTACTCACGTGACGACGATATAATTTCTCGTCATACCAGGCCCCCATTCACCCCCCTTCCACCACCATTTCAGACCCATATGGATCCCACATTACTACACATGCGCGCATGACGCATTAAAAAGAGTGCCCACAGCCCGGTGCACATTGATGACATTCTGATGGTCCCGCAGGAAGACGCGTCAGTTCTCATCTATGACATACTGCAAACATCATGCAACGATACATGCCTTTGACTCTAGAGATGATAGCGATGATCATGATTATGCTAACAGTGTATCCTTATGAGCCCGGGGAAATCTGATATACCGCTACTAAATTAAAAGTTGCCAGAATATTGATTAATTATTGTACATTACCCAGCAACCGAAGACAATTATTGTGCGGGAAAATAGGAATACCTGTAGCTAATAATTAAGGATGATGATGTTGATGCTCCTGGGAAGTCAAGACCCTCCCCCGTTTCTGCCACTTCCCTCCAGGTGGCGATGGTAATTGTTTCGAATTCCGCGGAATTCTCTGACGGCTCGGTGGGTGAACACGCGGCATTTTGAAAGAAAGGGCTAGATTGCGTCTTCGAACACTGTGCCAGCTATCAAGAAATAACACGGGTCAAAACAACTGGCTAAAGTAGGCAGCGTGAACCGCTCTCTAAGAGCACCATGGCTCTCCGCTGAAATTTCCCCGCAGAAAAATCTCTTCCAGAGCCCCCCACCCCCCCACCCCCAACCTCGGGGGAAAAAAATAGTACTACTCATACGCCTCAAAAGAATGGTGGGTAGCCTTTCGTCAACCAGTCTGAGACAAACTGCTTTAAGTCAATCACTTGTTTTGCTTCAAAACTTTTCTAATCAATGGTACGCCAGCATCCTCGATGTTTTTTTACCCACGAGCACCGCACAAACGTTCTGCGAAGCTGTTTAAGGTGAACGATGGGTCTCTGCAAAATAGTTAAAGGAAAAATAACATGTAGTGCCCGGTCGTCTGCAAGACAGTCCGCCGACCTAAGTGATTCCATACGAGAAGAGAAAAGAAAAGAGCATGATTAGAAACATACAAACAAAGATCCCACACGAAAAACAGAAGCGAACAACAGTGTGCCCCATTAAACGTCATATTACAAGGTTTGAAACAGCGACTCAGCAGCACTGCGCGAGCATGTAATCAGTTCCATTCACACATCTTTATTAAAAAAAAGTAAAAGGAATCAGCTACCACATCACTATACATTCATTATAGTTTTGCATGTTTTCGCCGCCGCAACACCACTATGCTGGCGCGTTCGCCTCGTGTTAAGTTGTTTCGGCATAATGACCGAATTTCCGAGAAGGATCAAGGAACCGGAGACCAAAAGAGAGATTTTTCAAAAGCATGAAAAAGTGAAATTCTTTTTTCATCTGCTTGCATTACGGAACGGAAATATACATAATTAGTTTGAGATACGAAAGGGGAACTCAACGATAAAAAGCTGCGACGGTTTTATACAAGTTATGCTGGCTTCGTGCTTTTTTAATCAAATCAGCAGGTGTCCTTGTTAGGAACAACCTGAATCACATTCTCTCGCCTGTGCGGACTACTCTAGTTTCTGTTAAGTCAGCTTGTAATGTACAGCAGGATCCCCTTTATTCGACTGCAAGGCAAGGGCCATGACGTCAGCGCCAGCTACGAGCATGAACACGAACCAGTCTTGCTTGGGGCCATCCGTGCTGCAACGAATTTATTGCGTGCTTGTTGGACTGAACTTGTTTGTTTGCGGCACCAAACAAAGCTACCGCGGGTCAACGTTAGTTACGTGCTTTGCGCCCCCAGGAGTATGACCCAACGGCAGGCAGCTGGGTGCTACGCCAGCGGGGCAGGGGGGGGGGGGGGGGGGGGATGGCGTGCTGTGACGGTAACACTCCTTCCGGGAAGACCAGAGGGGTTCGTCTTCCTGTAGGCTAGGACTGAACGGAGATTACGGCGCCGCACCGGAAGCTAAGAGGAAACTGTGGCATCCGCCTTGTCCAAACAGGAGAAACCGAACACCAAGCGTCATTGCATGAACACTGCAGTGATTTCGCTGTAACTGCGCTTCGGAAGCGGCACTCGTCGGAGTAAGACGTGGCAACTGAAAAACGTCTCGACATCGAAACTTCTACCTCACTGAATGGCGACATCACTCAACCTCAAACTCACGCGTGAGGTTGAGGTCTGATTTGCTGACCTCATTCACAAAATTTCGAGCCGTAGCCGACCTCACCTCAACCTTACCTCACGACGTGAGGTTGAGGTCGACCTCATGAAGTCAAAACCTCATGAGGTCGCCCACCTCTGCCAGCTTCAGCACCGTCAGGGGATATAAGTTGGCTTTTAAGACCTTGCACTTCGGAGTTTACTTCACCAATGTACTTCACCACTACGATGTACTTCAACGCTGACAATGATATGCCGAAAAGAAGCGTTATTCCAACTCAGAGCATATATTCAAGAAATGTGTAAAGTCTTAGGTTAAACACCCTGTATATGTTATGCTCCGGTCGCTGAAAAGAGCCAGCTGTAAAGACGGAAATAAATATTTCGATGCTTACAACTGAACTGTACAGTATTTAAGGAAAACTTGAAAACAAATAAACTTTTAATGAAAGAAAGGTGACCTTGTGGTGGCATTTTTCGCCCGGACAGAAAGAGAGCCATGGCTAATTATAATTGACACACATTTTTGTCACTGAATATTAAGGTTTCCTCAAGTGAAATTGAGCGCCATCGTGGGGTCCAGCGGCGCATTTCTACAGATCTCGCAATTTGATTCAGGTCCTAAATCGTAGGCTTCAAATTGCTGTATGCAGAGCCGTTGTTCCTGTATTGTGCGTGCGAGTGCAGAGTAGTGCATCTGCTTCAAGTCAAAGGTGACAGCATCAGAAGAGATACGGGACTGCAGTAGGCGCTGCTCACGTGATAACGTACTCAAAACGATCTCATAAAGCTTTGCTCGCTGTTATCTCGAGGTTTTTGGTCGTCTTTCATGCTGGCCAGTTTCGAGCGATCCCTAGCCATGTACCGACTTCTTTACAGCACTTTCTACTGGGTAAATTGCCATTTTTTGTTCGTTTCTGCTTTGCTTCGAAATGGTCGGCGCCATTAGCTCTGTGGTGTAGCTATGCAGTGCAGCCCTACGAGCGGTGAGGCATAGAAAACCTCGTTTGTGTCGTGGAAGACAGATTTCAGTGGCCGCACTGTGGACGACCGCAGTGGTCCAACGCACCGCAAAGGACGACTAAGAGCGGACGAGCGACAAATGATGCGCCCGGCAGCGAGGTATACGGCTAGCGCGTTCCTCGACTTGAACGCAGACACACCTGAAAGCTGCAGCAGGGAAACGAAAACAGACAGCAGGAAAGAAAGCAGAATGCGCTGTCTTGGTAAGAGAAGTGGACGGTGTCGGTGGCTCCTTAAGTCGCGCAAGACACTATATGAAGACGTGCATGTTGCTCAGAGGGGAGAATTGAGCGGCTTAAGGTCCGGTCCATCACCCAAATGCGGCTACCACCGTCTATGAACTAAAGTGCTCTAGAACACGTTACGCAGTTTCATCAAGGCGAGTTCATGCTGTTTCCTTAGACGAGGAAGCAAGTTACCAATTTTTCTTAGCCTGAAGGTGGTTCTAGGTGTTTGTCTGTCGAGCACGGAGGAGTGGATAAACTTATTATATGCATTTATTTTCTTGCGCACGACATGAATCTGAAGCATTGCACCAGCAAACCTGGAGGGGTGCTCTTATGGGCAATGTCCTCATGAATTGATCAAGTTGTTGCGGGGAATCTTGCTGGAGTTCTTTTCTAACCTCGGGCAAACCAGCGAAGGAAGTTATGATAAAATATTTATAACGCACATTACTCCTCTGCCAGACGCTACCTGTAGTTTTACCGCGCTTGTTTACAGAAAATTCAAAATAAAAAGGTTCATTGTCGCTCGTTGGAAAAATCGCAGAGCCATCACAACCGTAATAATTCAAATTTTACCCTTTTCCTTAATCCTTTCCTTCATGGAGTAGAGGCTGTCTCCTGCCGGCTGCATGCAGCTTACAAGGGGCGTTTCAATGAGCGCTAGGCAACGACTTTCGAATCAGCTTAATGAAAACGACGACAAATATAGCATGATACGCTAGGTATGCACTTTCAGGGGATGCTCAAGAGACTGGGAAGAGTACGAGGGAGTAACTAAGAGGCACGCACTGTAAAACTTAAATGATCGGGCTTTGAAGGTCGCACCTGCAACATCAGCGTGTCCAATGTGCACCTCGACATGGGAATGTTGCACATGAGGAATTAGCTAGGCTGTTTTTGACCGCCGTGTCGCATATACGTTGGCACGGGAACAGTGGGCACGGGAACAGTGACATCGGCATGCCTCCAATGCTTCGTTTCTTCACTGTGCAGGCTGTGCTGGCGCTCGGCATATCAACTTCGCCGGCTGCAGGCACTGACTCGACGTCTTTCGCTGGTCCGGTGGTTGCAAGTTCTGGGCTTCGGTTCACCGACAAATACAGCCTTTTACCAGGCCAAGATTTTCTTGCTCATCGAATCCCTCGTCCACACCCGTCCAGCGTCATCGACGATGGCATCGACACCCACACCGGATTTAAAGCGACAACACGCTGGCTTTCCCTTCAGTGGGCACGGGAACAGTGACATCGGCATGCCTCCAATGCTTCGTTTCTTCACTGTGCAGGCAGTGCTGGCGCTCGGCATATCAACTTCGCCGGCAGCAGGCACTGACTCGACGTCTTTCCCTGGTCCGGTGGTTGCAAGTTCTGGGCTTCGGTTCACCGACAAATCCAGCCTTTTACCCGGCCAAGATTTTCTGCTCATCGAATCCCTCGTCCACACCCGTCCAGCGCCATCGACGATGACATCGACACCCACACCGGATTTAAAGCGACAAGACGCTGGCTTTCCCTTCAGTGGGCACGGGAACAGTGACATCGGCATGCCTCCAATGCTTCGTTTCTTCACTGTGCAGGTTTGTGCTCACAATTCTTTGCACGCTAGGAAATGCGACTATCTCTGTTTACTTCTGTTCCCGTTCCCACGGGTGTGCTTTGATGTTGCTTGTGAATGTGTTTCAATGATTTTCCTGCTTTTGCGCTCTGGCGACATTGAATCTAACCCGGGTCCTACGACTCGCTCCCTTGACATAGACAACCTGCCAGACAATCTATCTGAACAAATGAAAGTTCTGTTTAAGCTGCTCAAGGATGTACATTCTCGTACGTTGCAAAGCTCAAAATATCAGGTCGAATTAGCAGCTGATATAAAAGACATTAGGAGTAGTCAGAAGAACATTGAATCAAAGTTAGCTGGCATGTGCAAGAGGCTTCATGAAGTCGAGGAAAAGGCAAAGAAATTCAGCGAAATGGGCCAAGAACTTTCATTTTTAAAGACATCTGTAGAAGACCAACGCATTCGAAATGATTTGCTGCAGTCTCGCCTTGATGAAGCAGAAGATAGATCGCGACGTGAGAATTTAATATTTAGGGGTATACCCGACACGGACGAGACTTGGGCAGATACTGAATCTAAACTCCTGGAAGCCTTGTCTAAGGTTGTCGAAGTATGCTCCTCGAGTCCAATTCAATGTGCACATCGCCTCAGCGTTTTTTCAGAAACGAAGTGCCGACCAATCATAGCTAAATTTTCCGACACTAAAATGAAAGACAAGATATTAACTCTTCGTAACCAATTTGAAACAGATAACATCACTATCAGTGAAGATTTCTCGCCTGCTACGCGCCAGGCTCGAAAAAAACTTTTTGAATTTGGATCTAACCACGCTGGCCCTCGCTCTTTTAAGATACGATATAACAAGCTGCACATCAATAAAAAATGCTTCATGTATAACCCTACCACGGACACTGTTGAAGAAATCGTGGCACGTGGCGAATCTTGTGCATTGAAATCGTCTGCATTGGATTCTGTAGCTGGATCTTCCGCTTCACCGTAGGGAATCGCTAGGGGTAGTGGACAGTTGTCATCATCGATATCAGTTCTTTATACTAACGTCAGAAGCCTACTTAACAAGCATACTTCTTTATCTTCTGCCATAGACACATGCTCAGCTGACATTATAGCGCTAACGGAAACCTGGCTCCCAACGCATGTGTCAGATTCCGAAATCTTCCATAACGCTCATTGCTATTCGGTATATCGTTGCGATAGAACAGCCAAGCGTGGCGGTGGTGCTTTACTTGCCATTTCCAAAGACATTCCACCTTCATGTATCCAAGTCTTCAGCGAACTAGAACTAATTTTTGCGTCAATAGTGATAGGTCATCTCAAATTGGTTATCGGCGTCTTGGACTGTTCTCCTTCTTATTCGTCTACATTCACTAACGAACTTCACGACGCTATAAATCGTGTTCGCGCACGACTTCCTTCATCACCGCTTTTTCTACTTGGGGACTTTAATTTCCCAACTATTTTATGGACTGCTCAGCCGCCTTCTTCATCTCCCTCTTCGCATCAAGCTAAAGAATTCTTAGAACTATGCGCCACATTTTCGCTAACTCAGTTAGTTACAAAAGCCACTAGGACGGTAAATAACGCTTCGAACACTCTCGATCTAGTTATAACAACTAATCCAGAGTTAGCTACTGACATAACATATCTTCCAGGCATAAGCGATCACGTTCTGCTCAATTTTTGCATTAGTATACCACGTCCAAAAGTGAATAAAATAAAAAAATCATTCTAGATTACAAACGCGCCAACTTTACCGCTATTAACAATGAGCTGGCCACTTTTGTTGATTACTTTATTGCAAACTCAGACTACTGCTCTGTCGAGGATAACTGGATATCATTCAAAACAAAGGTTCACGAACTAACTGCAAAGTATATCCCAAAGCGCATCGTCACCTCTAATCCACAAGCACCATGGCACAACTCTCACATCAGACGATTATCTAACAAAAAGAAACGGCTATACCGCCGCGCGAAGCTTTCACCATCTAATGCGCGATGGGCGAAGTACAAGTCTGCTTCCGACGCTTACGTCAACGCGATTAAACTTACAAAGAATCACTTTTTGTCTGCCAGATTACCAACAATTTTGAAAACGAGTGTTAAAAAATTTTGGCGCGTTATACATCCTGCGAACGACCCATTAATTAGACTACAAGACGCCTCCGGTAAACTTATCCCCAATTATCTTTGTGCTTCCGTGCTGAATGACACATTCGTTGAAAGCTTTTCCTCCATTTCAAGCGTTAATCTTCCATTCATACCGCACCACAGGTTCCCGACAATGCCACCCATAACTGTCGATCCACCTGGTGTAGCCAAATTAATCGAATCTTTAAAAAATGATTCTTCACCTGGTTCTGATGCGATAAGCGCTAAATTCCTAAAAAATACTTGTGCTTATAGTTCAGTTATACTAACCAAACTTTTTCAACAGTCCCTCGACACAGCAAGCCTTCCTATCGACTGGAAAATTGGGAAGGTGGTTCCACTTCACAAGTTCGGTGGTAAGCACTGCCCTCAAAACTTTCGTCCCATTTCGCTCACCAGCACATGCTGCAAATTACTAGAACATATACATTTTCAAGAATGTCGTTACCTTTCTCGATGAGAATTCATTTTTCACGCCTGCGCAACATGGTTTTCGTCAAACATACTCCTGTGAAACTCAATTACTTGCCTTTACTGATAAGCTGTACTGCATACTTGACAACTCATCTTGCGCTGACTGCATTTTTTTGGACTTTTCTAAAGCCTTTGATAAAGTATGCCATAAATTGCTACTACATAAACTGAGCCATCTTAATCTCGATCCTAAAGTCTTTCAATGGATTAAATCTTTCCTTCTAAACCGTTGGCAATTTGTGCATGCTAATAACACTAATTCACCGATTGCTAACGTGCTATCTGGTGTTCCACAGGGATCGGTCCTTGAGCCACTCCTATTTTTAATCTATATTAATGACCTTCCTTCTGCCATATCTTCTAACATTCACCTTTTTGCTGACGATTGTGTAATATTTCGGGAAATAAATTACGTCAACGATACTGACACTCTCCAGTCAGACCTTAATTTGTAGTCAAACTGGTGCACTACATGGAATATGAAATTAAACACTAATAAATGTAAAGCTTTGCGTGTTTCACGGACATCTAACGCTCTTCCTTCATATTATCTTGATTGCACTCCTCTTGATTGGTTAAAAACATATAAGTACTTAGGAATTCATATCACTCAAAACTTAACATGGTCTATTCATATTGACTACGTGATTAATAACGCTAACCGCATGTTAGGATACTTACGTCGAGAATTCTCTACCGCTCCCTCTTTCCTTAAACTTCTACTCTATAAAACACTCATACGTCCTAAACTAGAATACGCAGCATCAATATGGGACCCTACGCATGAAAACCTCACATATTCTTGGAATTAGTCCAAAATAATTCCGTTCGCTTCATTCTTTCAAATTACAACCGTACGGCAAGCATCACAGCTATGAAGTCTAACGCCTCACTCCCACCGTTACAATCTCGCCGCAAAATTGGTCGCCTAACGCTATTTCACAAGCTATATCATCACGTTGCGCTTCACAACTATTTCATGTCACCCCCCCCCCCCCCCCCCCCCCCGAATACATTTCACGTCGCATCGATCACCGCCACAAGGTTGGCATCCCAACATGCCACACCAAATCTTCTTTTCAGTCTTGACTTCCCCGCACATCTGTGGAATGGAACCGCCTTCCCCCCGATATTGCAGCCATTCCTGATAATAAAATCTTTCATGACGCTGTAGCTAATATTGTTTATTCTGAAGTAAGTTGATTGTGTGTTTTATCTGTTTCATTGTATTGTATACATTGTTTCTATACTATTTACGTTTTCTGTATGTTGTTATTTGTTTTATTCTGGAGGAAATTTCTTTGTAATACCTATTGTCACTGTATTCTATTTCATTGTTGTTTATCCTAAACCCACTCCCCTCTGTAATGCCTTTGGCCCTGAGGGTACAATAAATAAATAAATAAATAAATAAATAAATAACTAAATAAATAAGGTAACATGTTCTTGCCGAATCGATGTAGACGCAGTCACGAGTGCTGAGAAAATGACGCATGTCTTATTCTTGCTGGTGAAATGTTGGAACGAAGGAAGTGGAAGGAGTGCAAATGAGAACAGAATTTCTTGAATCTGGGAAAGAATGCTCGGACTAAATTGCCGCGTTCACTTAAGACAGGAAACGGAGTTTAATTGTAAGCTGTGATAATACGAACACTATTTACAACCGCATGAATTCGATGGAAAAGCTACTGAAAGGCAAACTGGCAGAAAAAGAAAAATTAAAGCTCGACTGTGGGACACAGGTTGCAGGAGGCGCCGAGGGGGCCACGGAACAAGTGGGAGAAAGTAGCAATGCCATTGGCTGCATGGACAAAGGAGTGTCCAAACAACCTGTCCCACAGGTATCAGTGCGGAAGTTTATCGTAAAAGGTGTCAAATCACTCAAAGTAGAAGCAGTGAGGTATCATTAGGCTAATTATGAGAGCGAGCGTGTATACCTTCGTGGCTGCTGCGTGTGTCCCAGTGTCCGCTTCTTCCACTACTTGGATGGAAGGGCAGGGCTGCGTGCACTCTTCCGCTTCACAAGGGCGACAAGGACGACATTCTTCAGTTACCGTTCCAGCAGAGAATCAGCCTTCGTGTCGTGCATCCAAAAGGAGGAGATGAACGAGGGATCGTCCAGAGTGCGTACGGTTTTCATCCATCTTATCAAAGGCCGGAGGAGGGACGTGCACTATATGAACATCGGACTGCTGCATTTTTTTATCTCGAGCATCTCATCCGCGGTGGTTACGTGCAACATGACCAGCACCTGCTGAAGTTCGAGTTGCTTCCGTGATCTAAGCAGGAATTTATGTACATCGACCAAGTCAGCATTGCTGCGATGAAGCTCCGTGGACACAGAGGTATTAGCGGGATCGTAAGGAGAAATAAAAATAATAAGGTCCTGCTCGGTGGTTGTTACTTTAGCGTTGTACGGCAAACCACCAGAGTTGCCGAAACCTTAGCGACGATGAACTTTCTTCTACGCGTGTCTACCATTTTCACTCAAGTGACTTCAAAATTAATTTGTGTGTTCTCTCTTCTGGTGAAATCGTGGCGGTAAAGTCTTGAATTCGCATATGATACAAACAGATTATAGTTTATTGTGCCGGTTATTGATACGCGCTTTATAATACATAGGCGTAGGGAGCACTAGCATAACACACGAAATTAAGCACGTGTTTTTTTGCCGTTAATGTACCCAAGAAAGCTGTTCCTTTTTTTTTTCATCGAGGCGCGTATTTTTAGCAGGCACAA
>JARKHS020024404.1:0-66543 GCA_030143305.2 Amblyomma americanum | reverse complement strand
TTTCGAAATCAGCTTTCTGACGACAGAGCACGAGGCTTGAGAGCATCATTGTTTCTTTTTTCTTTTTCCTTTTGATCAAGACAGCTGACAAGTGGTGTAAGGATCGTTGCCCCGCAAGATGGCGCTGCGTCTCGTCGCGATATCACATTAAGCCTGCGATGAAAATGACCTTTGCAACGTACGACGCTGTGTTCTCTCTGGCATGGTGTGGTCGAAGACCGCATTCGGTGCATGCACGCACAGTGCTGTCGTCGCGATCGCTCCGGCGTCGCGTCGAAATGTATACGAATCGGGTCTGACGCGCAATCTTTCATATTGCCGCTGACGCGCGCCAGTCGTGATACGGCCATGATTGATGATCTTTCCTGGCGGGAAGGCGGGAAATACGAAGAGAAAAAAAGAACGCCTACACGTGTTCCTCCGGGGAATTCGTTGCGGATATATGCTGCGGCACTGCATGCGGTGGCGCCGTAATACCCTCCGCGAAGACCATTGCGAGGGATTGCCGGGTCCTTCATGTGAAGCCCCACCGCTTTCGGACGTCTGACAGGGGGTTCCCGCATCTCCGCCAAGAATGCGCCGTCGAAAGCTTCCGCCGGCCATCTTTTGTGGCGGGGAGTATATGATATAGTAGTTCCCCGCTGCTGTGTGAGCTTTTTATTTTCGCCCCTGTGGTGACCGCATATATATGGGCGCCCGCCGGACATGCAGGGATGTCTAGCTGGATGACTCTACCCGGCGTATATTAAGGTCGAAAGCCTTATACGGCCCACTAGCAACGAAACCTGGTGTCGTTGTCGGCGTCCAGAAAAAGTGGTGCGCAAAACCTCCAATGACGTCATCAGCAAAGAAAAAAAAACATTTCTTACGAAGGTGCGGGGAATAAACCAAGGAGCTTCGGATTTCGAGGCGAGCACCCAATCCATAGGCCAGAAACCCGTTTTTTTTAAACATGGTATTCATTACGTTGAAATTATGTTCTACCCCTACAAAACTTTCTATCGAGTCTATGGACTGCCCATAGACTTTTGTCAATAAAGTTTACAGAGTTTCTATAGACAAATCCTATTGACTAGCCTACACACAATACAAATCCTATAGAGAGTCTATAGATAGTCTATAGATTTATGGCCATAAAATTTTGGTGTTCTTCTTTCTATAGACAGTCTGTACGCCATGAATAGACGAAAGTAAATATCCACAAGAAGTCAATAGAGTCTTCGCATGCCTATCTAAATTTCTTGAAACCGTGTCAACCCATTTTCAAAGGCAATGACCTGTACTTCTTTTTTTTCTTTTCCAAATATCTGTAACACCAGCCCTTATGTAATACCTCCAGAAGGAAGTGTTTAAGGAAAATAAAGTGACGTGAAGTGATAAGAAGTCTATATCCAGTCTACAGACAATTCTTACAACGGTAGGCTACAAAACCGCGTTGCTCTTTGGCGAATAAGGTTGAACCTAGTGTATGCGTTTCCTTACGACTGTATGCTAATGAGTAGGTGTGTCTTTAGAAAGGAAGAAAAAATATAAATTAAAAATTAATGCTTTCGTCTTCGAAGCGCGTTAGTAGTCTTAAGTGCCTTCTGTAATTTTTGCTATTCGCGCTGTTCGCTAGCCTATTTTTTTTTACAATTTTTCCGGATGCGTTTCTCATCTGAAAGCTCACAAAATTTAAGATGCGGTCAGCTGAATTTTTAAATGAACAAATATTGCAACACGGTGTACAGGGCGGGTTGCCGTGCAAGGTGTGCTAAACAAACTCAGCGAAATTAAGGTCAGAACATTTAAAAGCCGTGTTAGCCGAAGATTTCTTTTAAGAACTCGAGATCTTTATCTCGCTCAAGGAGATCTAGTTTCAAGTGGTGAAAATAAAAAAGGGCGTTGACGAACTCAGTTTTAGCTCGAAATTTAACTATTAAATATTCAGCGAAATTAAACGGGTTACAATTTCTCTTCCGGCATCCGATGCAATTCTGTTGGCAGTATAGCAGCCGGACGTCGCTCCTCCTGAGGTTGGGGCTTACGATGAACGGTGACTGTGACTGGGACAGTCTGGTAGCACGAAGGGAAAAGCCTGCGTTGAATTATGAGGAACGTTAGGCTGCGTTAGGGCATCTGGTGTCAGAAAAAAAAAAAGCTTGAGCCACAGGCGCTTCCGACTGATTCATTGCTGCTACTGGGAAACTTGAGCAACGTGCTAGAGGTTTTAGAATACTCGAGGCAGAAAATCTGAAATGAAGGCAGCTGCGAAAAAGTCATTACAACTAGAGCAGCAACGTCAAGGTGGCAAATGATTAATAGACGCCCGTGTTAGCTGAACTCGTTCGTGCGCGCAAGTTCTCTACATCCGGCCCGGAAGAAAGACGTCCACAGGTTGCTCGGTTATTCTCTCAAGGACAGTCTTTATTTTTTCCTCGGCGAGCGCATTTACGAATATTGAGGAAAGAGCCATCTTGCGCGCGGTTCGACACGCGGTGTGTCGCAATAAGTCGTTCTCGAGAATGACGTCTGTTTTGGCGATTACATACACTCGCTCACTCGCAAAAACCGGCTGCCTTCCGCGTTTCGCGAATGAATTCGAGAAAAATAGAGAAAGATGTAAAACACTGCACAAATGTGAAGTCTCACGGTGCACTCCTGAGACCCGCGGCGGCGCTGAAGGGTGCATGCAGTCCCGCTCCGTCAGCTATTTCATCAGGACCCAATTCGTCTTTCGCTGACGGCGCCGGGCTATTCGTCATTTCTTCTTATTGATCCTTAGCCGGGCCGAGTCTCGGACGCGAAATTATTTTCCAACGATGGAGCGCAAAAGAATTTCGCACCCTTCTAGCTTTTAATTTTCCGGGGATCCTGCGAGGAGTGGTCTATAGTGCGAGCATAAATTCGGTAGAGCAAGGCTGTGGTATATTCGGCGCTGTGCGTTCCTTTTTGAATGCCTCACGGCTTCTTCGTAGTCTGACAAGTATTTTTTCTTTTTACATTTGTGAACCCGAAGGCACATTTTTTCTTCTCTATACCGTCTCTACCTGGATTTAAGCCCACCGCATATTCTAGGCTCAATATCATTCGTCTTGTCCCTGCCATGACCAGAAAAAACGAACGACGTCCAATATAATAATGCAGTCCCCTCCTTCGCCTTCATTTGGACGGTGTACGAGTTACTTGGGGAACGTGGTTTAGTTTTCTGAGTTATAAATTCTTTATTATTCTTCCCTTGAAAATCCTGCAAATGTTTAGTGCGGCGTGAGAAGAGCATTATCGTTCGGTCAGTTTCTTGAGTCTATTGTTTGCCTTTTCTTGTACCGATTGTACACAGGTTTTCTTTAAACCTATTTTAACCGTAATCCTTGGGCAGATTTGAATGACATGCATTCGAAATCAACAATTCAGCCGGTGCTGCAGGTCCTGTCGCGGCAAATAGTTGGCTCATGTCGGTAGATAAGTACATCTTTAGTGCAGCTCCACTTATACTATATTTAATTACCGGTAAATGCGAAGTATTCCTAGCACTTGATAGCCTATACTGAAGTACTGTGGGTTAACGTATTCCCTGCAGCGGAAATTTTCGGAGCCCAACGCCCTGTGTGTCGTGGTCTATCGTATAGGCCATCCTTAAATTTTCTCGGGTGCAGAGTGATCGAGCAGGGAGCTACCGGCGAAGCCAGTTTCTTTGAACCGCCTACTAGCGGTAATAGCGACATAGCAAGAGTGTTTTTCGCGAGCTCTGTCAAAAACCTCAGCTGTTCCACGTGTGACCCAGTGTTCGTGGCCGCACAGCACAAATTAATGACGTTACCCACCAATGACCCATAACGAAGCGAGCATGTTAAGGTAAGGTAGACGATAATACCCTTAAGTGGAAGAGCGTGTTTACAAACGGGATTGAAATATAGACCAGGGGAAAAAATTCGCAAGGATAATGAACAAGGAATGATTCTTGTTCATTAGTGAAAGATAACAAAGGTAAAAAGGAAGATAACAATAAAAAGGAAACAAAAAAGCGTAATATATGTGTAGGCTAACGACAGCGCAGGCATCGTGCTTCGTCATTTATTTATCGGGATGTCCTAAATATCATCACTTGATCGTGCAGCCGGGACATATCGACCGATCATAGTCTGGCATCTTGCACTCGGAACAGCATCTCGAAGATTCAGCGCTCAACGTCTTGCCCTAAAGAATGGGAGCATATAGTGTCTGGAAGCGGGATCGACGCCATGTATTGAGTTCCGCACAAAAGAAACTTTGCAGCTTGTCGGAGCCACAAAAAATTGAGAGGTTATCGGTTCTTGCAGAGCTTCCGCCGTTACTTCCTCTTTATTGCATCAGTTCTAGCTTCCAATATTCCCTGGAGACGCGATCTGTTCGTGTGAGCGTCAGCTCCTGGAGGAAATCCGATTTTATATGCTGATCCCCAAGACGTGGTAGGTGCGAGTTCGATCCCGAACTATTCAGCTCGTATGTGCTAAAGAGTCTCCACTGTTTTTCTCCGCTCTTTGCACATTCGCCTGTTCTACCAGCCGGGTCCACATTGAAATTATGTTGTGCGCGAAATCTACCTTCATAACATGTTCTGTATAAGACTAATTTCGAACACTTCTCAGCCTCTAATGTTCACTTAACAACTATAGTTTCTTGTTTACGGGTGTTTAACGTCCCAAAGCAACTCAGGCTATGAGGGACGCCGTAGTGAAGGGCTCCGGGAATTTCGACCACCTGGGGTTCTTTTACGTGCACTGACATCGCACAATACACGGGCCTCTAGAATTTTGCCTCCATCGAAATTCGACCACCACGGCCGGGATCGAACCCGCGTATTTCGGGCCAGCAGCCGAGCGCCATAACCACTCAGCCACCGCGGCGGCTCTTAACAACTATACTCTGCTGTTATAACCTCAGTAGATGTATCAACCGACGCAAGCTGCGCCCCACACTAAGTTTTTTTCTTTCGCTCTTCGCTTATTACTTTCCTCTATGCTCAGCCTCTGCACGTAAATATTATAGAAAACACGATAAATGCGTGGTCTGATCTTGATCTTGACAAAGTGCCCGCTGCGTTATCCTATTATTAGCAGTTTTAGCACAGTCGTATGGTAAATTTGCTAACAACGTGTGTAACGATGGTACACAAAAATGTGGGCTGGAAAGTGCGGCAGCGGTAGCAAAGTCAACGAGTTACCTTATTTGTCTTCCGGCTCTCCGGCGCTGCTAAAACTTTCTAATTTGAGAGAGAGAGAGGGGGGGGCACGTTATTTTTACTCCCCCATCAGCCCAAAAAATCCTCGATAGCCCTTAGAGCACGTTAGCCCTTGCCTTGCAAGGTGGCCCCTCACTGTCTTGCGTTCGCAACAACAGGCCAAGAGTAGTTATGCACGCGTCTCAGAATACTGATCGCGAATGCCTCCACGCATGCCTGCAGTCTCACACTTAGTACCAGACCGCAGTAATGAACCTTAATCCTTGCGCGTGAAATATGCGACCATGGTTTATGTGGCCTCATTCGAGGACCCCGTGTTCTTTTACATGACGCGAGAACTGACAACTCTTCGAAGCGCACAAAGCTGCAGCGCGATCCAAAGAACGCGAAGAGAGCATCGCTGGCCGCGCTATATCACGAACGAGCGCCATCTCTCGAGTGACACTCTTCCCCTCGTCTTCTCTTTCGGCGCTGGCCTCGCGCAGATCCTCGGAGGGCGCTCCGGGCGCACTTACATGCGCTCGCTGGAACTGCCTACATTGTGTGCGCCCGAGCACCTCGCACTCGCCGGCACGTCCCAACGAGGGACACAAGAGTCATTGTGGACGAGCAACGTAGCGTGCAGAGGACAGCGCCGCGCTTCATCCCGCCTCTCAGTTTTTTTCTCCTTTTTTTTTGTAATTTTCCTCGAGCGCGCGCGGCGGCGCCGGCCAGCGATTAGGCGCTGAAGGCGTGCTCCGGAGCGGAAAAACAGCGAACGCGCTCGCGGCGCATCGGCCTCTTGGCGTCTGCAGGCGCGCAAGCCCTCTCCGCCCCCACTTCCTCAAGTTCTCCCTTTTTTTCCCATCCGCGCTGCACTCGCCTCGACTCCTCGCTGCTCGATTCGGCCCTAGACTTCCTCCGCTCCTGGTTGCTCCAAGCTCTCTTCTCCATGGCTGTCCTGTCCTCCCGCTTGCTCGCATGAGATCACCGCCAGAATGGGAAACAGCAAAAAAAAAGAAGGTTTAAAACGGAAGAAAAATGGGGAGATCGCCAGACTATACGTCTGTGCTGTTTCATTTTTTTTCTTCCCTCTACATCCCCTTCCATTCCACCCCACTCTTCATGAGCTTTCCTCTTTACCTCGTCGGCGGCCTCTTTGGTTTTGGTGTCGTTTTTTACTCGTCCCGTCATTCCCTATCTCCCTCCCTTTTTCCCCTGTCTCCCGCGTCGTCCGCTTCGGAAGTCGGGAGATCCCGCCGACTTTCGCATGAGAGGCGTCGAGGCGGGAGAAGTGTTTCCTCGGGCGAGGCCGATCTCGGCCCGACAGCAGCCCTCGTGAGGCTGACACGCGCTCACACTGCTGCAGCTGAAAGCGTCTCCCTGCCCCGAGCTGCCATCTTCCCCTTCAGGCGCCTCGCTGTTGGCCGGTGCTGAATTAGGTTAGCCGGAGTTCTTTCTGGTTTAGCCTAATTGCTCTTAACTATCTTTCGCTCTCATCTAATGGCGGGTCTCTTTTCGAACTTGCGCTCTCTGTTGCTAAGAGGGGCCGGAGAACTAATCAATAAAGCGACAGGGCCGGCGCTTTTTTACCTTGCTTTAGCATTTTTTTTTTGCTGTCTGAGAACATTCGAGGGTTTTTTTCTATTAGAAATTTAAGTGCCACTTTTAATCACAAGAGCTTTATGCAGGAGCCAGATCAGGAACACAAGTTATGGATCTTTTGCTAAGCCAGGGCTTACTTGCAATTTAGATGTGCTGTGGCACAGCCAAGCGCTCCAGACTGTTTGCGGAACAGTGGGAAGATATAGTGACGTGATCTCGGTGCCTGCAACTTAGGGCAACAAGGGAAAGGAAGGGAAGGAGTGAGGGAGGGAGCTTAGTGATATTAGGCAAGATGGCTTGAGAACTTAATTGCTTAGTCATTTGTTGCGCAGGCCGCTCCTGTTTCGGAGTTAACGAGGAATGTGAGGCTAACTGCCGTTAACGCCGCCGCCACCACCACGACACCTCACCCACCATTTAACGAGGACGTCTAATAGAAACGCGCGCACGTCAGTTCATGTACGCATTATTGTGAATCAGAGTGCAGTCGAGCACTGTGCCAATGTTATCCGTTAATACTTTTATATTATTTTAAAAGGTCATGTTTTATGTCATTTTATATTTCGTTTTACATTTTTTTTTACTGCGACACTAGTCAAAGGCTTTTAGTTTCGTTGTTTAGCCAATGACCGTGCTTAGGATTGAAGTACAGAATGGAATGCACGTCCCCCTCCTCTCACTCGCTCCCCCCCCCCCCCTTCCTCTTGCTGCTACCAAAATGCTGCTACCAAACTTGCTGCTACCAAAGTGACCCCTCCAACACTGAATGACTTCACCACCTGGAACATTAGTGTTGGCGAGCTATGTTTTCCCGATTCTTCGCCCCGGTTCACCAACACTTTTACCTGCTCTGCACAAACGGCATTTCATACTCACTTCGTAATGACGTCATCGGTGATTCGGCGTCGTCGAAATGGAGCAGCGCTGTTCATTCCAGCGCGTTCTTTCACGTTAGAAACCGGGTACCGCCATTAACCGAGCTTTCTGACGTACTCGCCAGCGCATTTTATCAAAGCCTATTTATTTCATTCGGCGATCTGCTCACGAGGCGTCTTCTATCAACGACGCTCACTTGCATCTACAAACGATCACATTTGCTGCTCCCCCCCCCCCCCCCCCAACCTCAATTACCAGCGTTTTCGCGCGCTTAATGGCTGTGGTTCTGGCTTAATGGCGTGCTAGCGAGCTAGCCAGCAAATTTATGGCGATCTGCCCGATAACCAACGATTTATGCAAGGGCGCGCTAGTAGTTTTGGTTAAATTTATGTCAAGGTCTGGGACGAAACGTGATTGCAAACACGGCCACAGCGCCGTTGTCGCTCGATGCAACGACGCGTCGTGCTCGCACGTACGCTTGAGCATGGCGCTGAACCGCGTTGTTCATCTTCCAGGTCATTTTACAATGAGGGGAAAGCACGTGTATAACAACAAAAGCAGAACAGAGGCGTGTTTCGGAAAACAGACTTTGTCACGTGCAGTCTGTCGGAGGCTTTGCTGCTAGTTTTAGCGGAGCGTCCGGTTTTGCGTGAAGCGAATCGTACATTCAAAACTTTCACTCAACGTGATGGTATTTGCGCGTTGAAGGCTGCAAGAAAAGAGAAACACACCTGCTTCGTCTTCTCTTTCCGCGAGGTGAGAGAAGGACAGCAGTAGCTGCCCTTTCCCAATCTCTCGCTTCCTTCAGTGATGCAGTATCGCTTCCGTAACAGTCTACTTATTGCCTCCGCTTTGCGGTCACGTGACCGCCTCTTGACCAATGAGAAATGTGCATTGCCTTCTTCTCTTCCTGGTTATGAAAATGTTCTATCTGGTGGGGTCGTGATCCGAGCGTGTGGGCACCATGATGTCGTGGGAATGGCCCACTGGGTTGGACAGGGTTATGCGCAGTATACGGTTCTCGCGCACACAGACCTCCCGCACCTGTTTGGCAAGGCAGGAATGGGGATACATCACGTAGATTTAGGTTAGGAAATGCTGCCACGACGATGATGCCGCAAACTGAAAGTCCTCTCTTATGCAACAGTCTCTGTAGTCTTCTGCTCCTTGCTCAACTTGCGCAAGTGAAGCAGGAGGCGCAGGAAGGATTCGAACATAGCAACAGGAGTTGATCGAAAGAGACCAGTCGGTGAAGCGGACGTGGGACACGAATGAAAGAAACAAGAGGGCAAACCGCATAAACCAATCAGCAGGGCACAGGAAGGACAAACAGTTGAGCAATGCAGAGTTAGCTCTGAGTTCTCTTCTGGCATGCATGCAGAAGCAAGAACATGTAGCTGTATTAGTTATATAAGTTAAAAAGAAACGGCGGGGGGGGGGGGGGATTGTGAGTTGCAGAGGGGATGGGGTTTGAGTGGAGGGTAAATGCGAGTCCTTTGTCGTGTGGCTTCGATATACATGCCTGAGGATTCTCGACTGAAAAAAAAAAGAAAACGATGGAAACGTTAGAGTGTGTGCAGTAGTTTTTGTTCATCCTAACTAGTTTTCTCTGATGTTCAGTCCTCGCAAAATGCTAACGTCGAAATGAAACTCAAACAGCTCTTCATTGTAGAAAAAGGCCCTTGTACGCGAAATTGGCCGTGTGATTGGTCTCTGCGCAGTTCTGTGGCCAGACACAATAGCCGTCGACGCGGTAGCCGCAGCTTCGGACAATCACACACTGGTTCTACTTGCGCAAGGCTTTTGTGGCCACTTCTCTCGAGCAGCGTGGCTTCCAACGGCGTTGGTTTGGAGCTCACGGCTGCTGTGCTTTGGTGTGCGCACCTGGCAGCCGCGTACGCCTGTTACCCTTCGCGGAAGCGTTGTTTCGCTAGCGATGCAAGTGGGATGAAATATCGATTCCCGGAGCTCACGCTCCCAGCTCCCTATTTCTCAGACATCCCTTTGTGCGCGAGGCCACCTGGCTGGCTTGTTTCAAACGCGGAATCGTCCTTTACCTCTTCCCCTTTCCTTTGTTCCCCGTGGTGTTTGCAGTCGTAAACATCGAGTTTCTTCTTTCGAAAGTTCGCCCCAACAGAATATATATATATGTCTGCAAAGCACAAATAACTGGAAAGAAGGGAGATGAAATTTTTATTCCCTCAACTCTTCTCCGCCAGCGAGGTTGAGAGAAAGAGGCGCGATTCTTTGTTTAAAAGCGTTATTCCTTGGAGGTAACAGAAAAACACCGACATTGCTTCCTCTTTGCCGTACATGGTGACTTCCGAAGTTTTTTTTTCTTTCCCTTTAGTCCTGCTTTTGAGAAGGATATTGACGAATGTACCACGTTTATGCCTTCGCTGTCGTTCAATAAGTAGGAACGATTTCGTTTATTTGTTGTACTGTTTTCTCGTCACCACCAAGCGCTGAATACCGAACGGAAACCAAGAAGTCTCTTTTTGTAGCACCAGCGGGGCTTTAAAAAAAAAAAACATGAAGCCTTTCGTTATCTTTCGACGCTTAATTTCAATAATACACATTCCCCTTCCCTTTTATTCGTTGTCTCTTTCTTTCGCTCTTGTTCGGTGCACACATGCAGGCGCACACACTCTCAGAGCGACAAACAAATGCTAGTTTTAACCATTGAGATATGAACAGTGCAGGAAGGGAACAAGAAGAAACAGAGGTGCTTAGCACGCATATCGTTATGTATCTTTAATCGCCCGCTCTTGGACCCATTTTCTTGCACTGGAGCTTACGCTCTAGACACTAAAGGAGTAAAAAGGGTTTAAGCTGTCCTCTAGCACACGCGTTTTTATAAAAGGGGATACGCTATAGTGGACAGCTTACTCCGTTCTTACTCTCATATAGGCGCATTCGTGTTTAGAGTGCAGAAGGACCTCGGAGCTTTCGTTCGCAACACAAATAAATAAAAGACCCGCGGAGCAGGACAGGGCATTTCTTTCTACTTTTTGCGGTGAAAGTTGAGAAAACAAGTACACGCACTATAGCGTAGAATGAATCACGTGATGACCGCGCAGATTTTGAGTTCGGCTCCGAGGCACGGCGTGGGTGAAGAACCAACGCGGGGGTGGTATTACAGACACACTTCGTCAGCGCATCCTGGAGAGCGTCTAGCCGGCGCCGCTGTGCACTAACGAACCTTCATCCCTTGAGGAACATTTCCTCGGGGCTCGTAAAAACCGGTAGCTTTGGCGAGACTGGCTCGGGAAAAGCGTGCCTAACTCTAACCAGACGCCGACTGCTCGGGGCGACGCAATGGGCTCGGTGTTAAGGCACGTACCGCTTGCGCCATAAGGACACTTGGGAGAAAAGGGGGGCGAAAGTATCTTTATTTCGGGTACCGGATGCGTGTACTGCGAAGCGAGGTTGGTGCCCTTCCTCATTGTTGATATCTTTTATTCACGTAACATTCACAGTTCCTTGAGGCGTTGTGGCAACAGGCCACGAAGCCGGGGGAAAGCAGGGGTAGAGAAAATATACTACAGAACATTTTTTCTGAGTTGACAAATTTTTCTTTATTCTAGCGGTTAGAGCAATAACAAAGTGATCACGTAGTCGGCGCTCAAAAAAAATTTCAAATCTAAATCGAATTTGGAAGCGCTATAAAGGAGTTGTCAATTAAAAAAAAACTGAGTGCTTATATAAATACTAAAAGCAACTCTGTAAAGCAGACTAGGAGTTTACATTTGGGTTTGGCGTATGATGGTCTTAGTTGCCTTTCTTTCATAAGACCCAACACAGCACACTAATTCTAGGAGCCTATGGTTCTTGACTGCATGCTGACAAATTCTCTTTTTTTTATTGGCGTTTACTTGCGTTTTCAGATAATTATCTCGGACGTTTGCACACTAAACTCCTTATAGTAAGTGGGGTTTTATTTAAATAAATGCCTGTGAGATATCATTCTGGCGTCCTTACGGCCACCCATTTTCTTGTTACGGTACTAGAAGCGTCCCTTATCTAACGATGACAGCCTGGGCGATCCGGGTTGAGCTATACTGGCGGTGTTTTTGACATTTGGGAGGCTAAAGATTTGATTTGTAATAATCGAAGGCTGGATACAAAACAACTTCGCCCATGTATACATGGCTAGCGCCTGCGTGATATTTTGGGCACTGTTCCATAAGCGCGAGAGGTTAAAATCACGCTGACGCTATAGACTGGCCACGAATGAGGCTCAATGTAATTGCGAAGACGACTACGTAAATTTGCTCAAGTAAAACTTTTTTTGGGGGCTATTTGGTACACGGTGAAAGCAATAGGCTCCGATACCGTCGTTTTTCTGCCTTGTAAGTCCCGTTGGTCGGGCCGTTTTCATATCACTTTCACGTAAATTTAAAACCGATTTTTGCTGACTTCTGTTATCCGGATGCATGAGTAGCATAAGAAGAAGCAGCAAGCTTCTTCTGACTTTGGATGGATGGAAGGTAGAAGCATCCCCTTTGAAACAGGGCAGTGGTTGTTGCCACTATGCTCAGTTTTTTTTCCTTTATTTTTGTTTACTATGCTGTAAGTTGTTAATACAATTCGCCATTTCCTTTAAAAAAAACGTCTTTCTACAGTTTAAAACTTATGTCACCTCTCTGCTTTTGTACCACCAATCCTCCAATCGCTTTTTGCTAATTTCCACCGCAGATTTATTTACATGACTATTGTTATCTCTAAACCCTAAAGCCTCAGGAAGAGTGACTGTGCCTGCATCGACATCGGGATGGATACCATCGCAATTTAGGATGAGGTGCTCTATTGTTTCTACAGATTTACCACACACAGCACATGTGTCATCTTCTTCGTTAAATTTTTTTTTTGCTGGACACCGCGTGCGCCGCCTACTGGCTGTTCGTGAATTAAGCCTAATCGGAAACCTCTGCAGCCGAGACATCCTTTTCTAAGCGAACCTCCTGTTCACATAAATTTGCGCACGAACATTTATGAATATGCTGCGTCGCTTTGGGAGAGGATAACTCTGGTTTACCCGTACTGACTGTGTAATTACTTCACTGCATGTGCTCTGACATCACGTTAACCTGAAGTGATCAAAACGCGTCGTAGACATAGCAGCGCCCCGGGGCGCATTAAATTATAAGGCACGTACCAGCAGAGAGCCTTTGCGGCCGTTTTAAGAAAAGAACGTGCTTGCGCAGATCGACTCTAAGCATGCATGCAAAAGCGATTAAGAGGTAAGCTAGAATTTGAGAGAACACGCGCTGTGTCACGAATATAGGAGCTAAAGTGTTATTTGACCACGAGCAAGAAGTGGTGGCTTATTACGCGAGGACACTTGTTACAAGTGGTTTGCAGCTTATTATTATCGGAACTTTTGTGGTCATTCCCACTAGCACAATTCAAAACGAAGTTCTATATGCGTAAGCAAGGAAAATGAGCCTACAAAAAAGTCACAGAGGAGAAGAGCACAAGGAAGGGCGCATACTCATCCTTGTGCTCTTCTCCTCCGTGACTTTTTTGTGCGCATTTTTCTTGCTTAAGTATATACGACCGACTCGCCCAACAACGTGCACTTTTAGCTCGACATGCGCTCGAGTTTCAGTAAGTCACGAATATAGGAGCTAAAGTGTTATTTGACCACGAGCAAGAAGTGGTGGCTTATTACGCGAGGACACTTGTTACAAGTGGTTTGCAGCTTATTATTATCGGAACTTTTGCGGTCATTCCCACTAGCACAATTCAAAACGAAGTTCTATGTGCGTAAGCAAGGAAAATGAGCCAACAAAAAAGTCACGGAGGAGAAGAGCACAAAGGGCGCATACTCATCCTTGTGCTCTTCTCCTCCGTGACTTTTTTGCGCATTTTTCTTGCTTAAGTATATACGACCGACTCGCCCAACAACGTGCACTCTTAGCTCGACATGCGCTCGAGTTTCAGCCCAAAAAACACATTTGCTTTCGGGATGCTCCTTACAGTAATGAACACGGAACAGTAACTCAGCCAATAAACTTTGCACAGCTGGCGACTCGTGGTACCAGCACAGATAACTGCAATTATCGTCATGTACGCACCAAGCAGAAATATTCGCTCCAGCTTAAATCTCACGCCCTCACTGTTTATCTCAGCGTTGCTCCGTCTGAGTCAATTACGTGGCCCGATAATAGTTTGCTGTCACTTGAAACCAGATTCGTGTTGCTGCTCATGCGGCTACCTAGTCGCGTGGGAGCCCGTTCGTCCGTAATGCCTGCTACTGTGCCTTCCCAGCAATTACTTCCGGAAACCTGACGCAGGAGCTAATTTTTTTTCTCTTGCTGTCGTCAATGCTGGCGCTCTTCTTAGCGTAGATTACTTCATTAAATTGTTTATTTTGCCCTTTTTTTCTTCTAGACGCGTCCCAGCCCCCTCTTTCTCGATCCCCCACTTCCTCGTTCCCCTTCCCTCTTCAAGACTTCTTCCTGCGTTTGCGTATTGTTCGCGAGGACGGCGCGTCGAATTTAATTAAGCGCACGCGTCCCATTTGCGTAATTAACTGCATTCGCAGCTAAATTTACGCCTCTCCGTTTACGCGCTTGCCAAGGCTTATACGGCTCTCCCTTCTCCGAGTGCCACAGTCTTTCGAAACAAAGCGAGGACACGGGACCTGGCTTCTAGTTTCCTTTCTTCTCTGCCCGCTTAGTTTCGGCTTTTATCGTCCGAATATTTACGGCTTTGATTTTTTTCCCCCACTTGCACTTGTTTAACTTGTCCGCCTGACATTTCGCCGCACCAAATTGGGCGTTTAATGCGGGAGCATACAGCGGGCGCTCAGCGTGCAGTTTAAACACGAGACATAAATATTCTTGTCATCCGGCCCTTATTTTGTTTTTATTTCGGGTCTTTATTTTTTTTTTCGACTGGGTAGGGGAGACGAGGGGTTCGCTGCGGCGGTTTTGCCCCGGCTTGTACGAGACAAGCGCGCTTGCTGAGCAGCAGTTGAGAACTGGTTTCTGTCGTGGAGAGAATTTCGATTCTGTGTGTTTGAGTGTTAGGGAAAAGCATTCCCCAAGAATGCTGGGAAATGCTTTAAGAGTGGGGAAGAATACGTCTCCACACAGCATGCATGTGGATGCCGTTAAATTGAGGCATTCAGAGGGAGCATTCAATAGTGGGGCCAATTGGTGTATAAGAGCTGTTCCAAATAATAATAATAATAATAATAATAATAATAATAATAATAATAATAATAATAATAATAATAATAATAATAATAATAATAATTGGTTTTTAGGGGAAGGAAATGGAGCAGTATCTGTCTCATATATCGTTGGACACCTGATCCGCGCCGTAAGGGAAAGGATAAAGGAGGGAGTGAAAGAAGAAAGGAAGAGAGAGGTGCCGTAGTGGAGGGCTCCGGAATAATTTCGACCACCTGGGGATCTTTAACGTGCACTGACATCGCACAGCACACGGACGCTTTAGCGTTTTTCCTCCATACGCTAAGGCACCCGAGTGCTGTGCGATGTCAGTGCACGTTAATGATCCCCAGGTGGTCGAAATTATTCCGGAGCCCTCCACTACGGCACCTCTCTCTTCCTTTCTTCTTTCACTCCCTCCCTTATCCCTTCCCTAACGGCGCGGTTCAGGTGTCCAACGATATATGAGACAGATACTGCGCCATTTCCTTCCCTGCCGCTTTCCTTCTGGGGATGAGCAGCCGTTTCATCCATTTCAAGACACTGCTTGATCACGGGACCCCACAGGGCTCATTCAAGAGAGTGGCCACTGGTAACCTAAGCTTCGTAAGAATTCTCATTGGTAACCTAGTGAGAGCGGCAGTTTTTGCATACCATGTACTCTGACGGCAGCTTTCAAGCCGTGGTAGGTCAAAGACTCCGCGGCTTTTGCTGGCGCCAGTATGCCAAGACTCCTCTTGGCTGAAAGTGACCGTAAGCACATTTGGCAGCGAAGGGGAAAAAGAATACGCTTGATGAACCTCTTCCTCGTCGCGCATATCTCAGTAGGAGATGCTGTATTTTGCTGTCACAAAGAACCTCCTTCACCTATGGCCAACCTCCCCTGTCTCGCCATTGGCGCCGGGGTGTCATGTAAAATGATTTCTTTTTTTTTTTGCTCGCTGAGAAACAGTTCGCATTTGGTCGTAGTAGGATCTTGCCCTGCAGGACCTAACCAGCCAAGCAGTGCACATGCAAGCGTGTGTTATCGAGGCTCCTTCATCTACTTTCGGTCGAAATTTAACCGCATTCCTTCGTGAGAAAACATGGCACCAATACTAGCATGTTCGTCACCAACATCGTCTCAGTGACTCGACCTTGAATACAAAGAAACCCGTCATATCTCTTTCGCTGTTCCAGCAACAGGGCACTGTCTTCACTTTGGTTTCGGTGTCGCCACTCACACGGGCTGCGGCTGACATTTATTATTCGATTTCTACTTCTAACCAGCTCCTCAGTCAGACACCGCCGTGGCAGGAGAACATTCAATTATCTTTACTACCTCAGACAGGCTTGGCAAGACAAGACCCACGCTGATTTCTATTGCTGGAACGGCAACGAGATCAGCATATCCGAGCAGTGCTTAGCGAAGCTTTTGCTCACATGCCCAGGCTGTCCGCCCTTTAAGCGAGTTACAGATGGCAGTGTACACGCTGAGTCTTCTACGCCTACGGTCGTCTACGCAACGTTACTTATTCGGTTATGGGTGGGTGTAGAGCACAGAAGAGTAAAGAAATGGAAATAGGAATCGGGCAGAATGCAGCCCCCCGTTTATTCTTATACTGACGTCACTCTTAGCGAGCGTCCGCCCTAGGAGTTCATTTTTTGCTTCGTTGAAGCTTCCCGCGTTACGAGACTCTTTACTGCCGAGCGTTAAAACCTGCTGGTAGTACATCTGCTAGCTGACTACACGTCTTGACGCTTACTCTTCACGCCGCGGCATGCCCGCCGATGGAGAAACGACAGTGGCGATCTCACTGCCCGGTCTGAGAACTGGCCGCTTTCCGTCGGCTTCATGGTTAAGCTTGCGAAAGTTTTTCGCAACAATTTTTAGCGAACCGAGGGCTTAGAACCCGAAGCTTACTAAGGGCTGTTTTCTCCACTGTTGTCTAAACGTAGCTGCCGTTTTTTTTATTTATTTGCAGTCTGTAAAACTAGAAACCTCAAACGCCGAGTAGGAAACTTCGAGACAGCTTTTAGGCTGAAGTGCTTAGAGGGGTATTTTCCTCTCTCCAATTTTATTTGCCCTTGTACATACGTGTCGATTAAAAAATGGCTGTGGTTTAGCTCTGGTTAAACCTGGAATTCAGCGAAAAGCATGAACGCTTGCTAAGCGTCTGAGGCTCGTCCATGGCAGCTCTGCTACACGCTCGCGACAGCCGTTCTGTATATACCCACACGACCACGCGGCTATGACGTGGTGTCACATGGTTTTACGACACCTCCATCAGATGTCATCGCGTGGGTTCACATCACCCCATAGGATGTTCTTAAGGGCAAAGGTCAGAGATCAGAGGTCAACTACAGGTCATGGGACAAAATCAGGGGTCAAGGGTTCGACACCATAACTGTACCACCCACGGTCACACACGGCTAATGTGGTTGGACTGAAGGTCGTTCAAGGTCATTATCCGGCCTCCGCGACGACTGCTTCACCTAGCGTAGTAAAGCTTTTCGCTTAAAAATTTATGGGGTGTTAACGTAATTAAACCGAGTAGACGGGCGAAAGCATGTGTTTAGCCTGGTTGGTTCATTGTTTTGCTTTGCTGGGTCGTCAGCACGTCTGGCAACGATATCAAACCAAGGTTAAGCTGATCTGATCTGTTAGCGCCGCAGATGGAAGTTGATGAAGACGACGATGTGCAACGCACATCGCTAGAGTGCGTTGCGGTTTAACAGGAGGTATGATCGGCGAGCGCCAAATACTGTGGCAGCCCATATGCAGGATATTACAGTGATATGCAGGATACTACCGTTATCCCGACGCACGGCCAGCACGAATTTATTTTCGTGAAACTGTGCATCGGTTTGTTGAGAGGGTCGGAGCTGATGGCGGTGTTTCCGAGTGGTTGTCAAGGGTGGAGCCTTTGATGGCCCTAAAGGAATTTTAATGTGACAAAGCCAGCCCTTGGCAGGCTTACTATATCAATACCATGTGTTCATTGTGTCCTGCAATTTTGTTCTAGTCGCTGTTGTGCAATGCCAAAGCCAGGCAATAAAGAAAAAAAAGGTATGATCGGCTGCTACAATACCATATAGTACTCTCGTGCACTGGCCAGCGAAGCTGATCTATGCGCGCCGCCGCGGGTTAGAACTATTTATTTTATTTCTGCAGGTTGGCCAAGGTCGCCGTCACGGTAAAGCTTCACACAAACTTGGTGCCTGGGTTTGACCGTGTGAAGTAACGCTTTGGCACTAAAATCTATCGAAATACTTTTCATTGTGTACAACCCAGGCCTAGATTCGTTAAATTGCAGCGTTGTGGCTGGCAGTGTCCTTTCTGCCAACACACCTAGTCCCGCTGTGCAATTTTAAAACATATCTGTGGTTAAAAATAGAGAAATGGAAGCGTCTCTCATTTTCTTTGTTTCTTTTCTTTGTTTCCTGTAGTCACCCGTCACGTCTCCTCGGCGTCGCTGAAAAAACTGCGGTGGTTTATATTTTTTTTTCGTTTCATTCTGAAACAAACAAGTTTGGTAGCGCAGCCCCGTCCGTGTCTCGGGGACTAACGCGTACTGTGTATTCATGGCGCGAGCGTGTGTTTTAGACTTGGTGGCTTCAGACTCTAAGCAGGTGCTTCACCTTTATTCGTATCCGGTGTCGTCTTGCAGAGGACGTATACTCGCGAGCTTTGCGGCCGGGCTATACCCACTTTCTTCGTTGCATTTTCCCCCGCTTTTTCTATTTCACTTGTTTTTATTTCCCCTCGTTCTGTATAATATGCGCTGTTTATTTTCCTCTCCCTTTTTTTCCAGCCCTTTCAGTGCATACACCCGTGATCATTTATCTTCCTTTCAGTCCCTGACCCCCTATATTTATGGACGTGAGGGCAGTCACCAGAGAAACGTACGGAGACTGCCCGTAAAATAGCTCTGCAGTCTCCATTTCCCATTTTCTTTCGTGCTCATAAGTGTGCTGTACGTACCGATCGCGCTGCGCCATTTTTTGTCTTGTTTCACCGTTTCGCTTCGCTATCCAGTCTCGCATGACTGCCCTTTGGTTATACCTTTCCTTCCAAACTGGTTATTAGTCTTATGGCTAGTTCTACTTGATACAGACAACACGAAGGTACTGTGATGGCACGCACGCACGCAAGCACGCTGCAACAAAGTGAAAATACCTCCAGATGCGAAACTGGTTAAGGATTCGCTTTGTTTGCCTTACTTCCCATTCTGACTGCGTCTATATTACGAGCTGCAAGAATATAACCACGCGAAGCTAACTAGCCAAGCACAGCACGGTCCTGGTTTAGGTTTAAGGGTTTCCTGCTTGCTTCGCGAAGCAATTTATGAAAAGCGTCCCGGATATTGCAGCAGAAGTTCAGGTGCGCCGCACTGCGCCGCTATTGGGCTGTGGGCTGGCAATGCCCAAAACCCGACTGAATTGAATGCGGATTGATTGCCCCGACGTAGAGATCTGTAGGAGCTACGCCCGGGCGATCCGCGAGATGGAGCGAACGGCCTGGCCTTCCTCTGCAACGCGGTTAAATTGAGCCCGCGTGGGTTGTTTTGGATAAGAAGCATTTGCGCGTGCCGCGCGAATCATCGTTACTCTATCGGGCTCGGAGACACAATAGCGTACAAAATCGATGAAGAGCCAGATGCAATCTGCACGCGGCGCAGTCGAGCGCAGCAGCTCGTCTAAAGCCTCGTGAAACGAAGGGTGGTGCCATGAATGACTTTTACGGCACTATAGATGTATCAGGGAATGGGGCCTGTTCCACCGTCGCCTGCTCACAGAATGAGCACATGCACAGAGCAGGGGTCAGTGGACCTTTTACCGTTCCAAAAGCGCACACGATCCCATGGCATAGCGATGCAGCAGCAGTTGCTCTAACAGTCCCGTATGTCACGGCTTGTAGTATTAAGTGGGTGCAATAAGAAGAGGAAAATGCACGGGCCTGTAGACTGGCCAATCACGTAGTTTGTATATGTGCTACTCCACCAGAGGCTAAAAACAACAACAAATACAACAACAATCGCTCACATAATGTCATGTGTGCTGCGTGAGTGTGTCGTCGCACAGGCGTTAGTTATTGTGCCAGAGATGAAAATGAAAGGGGACCGGAACTGAGTTTCCAGCGTTGAAATGCGCTATGTATTGGTCGTGTGGTAACTTCTTCAGGAATGTTGTAACAGTTAGCAACCCTTAGGTGGTCAAGCTGTGCAAGTTGTGGAAAATCAGTTCCCCTGCCTTCCATTAATGGGAGCAAGGTGAGTGGCGCACGTTGGCGAGGCTGTCTTGTCGCGAATGAAAATGGCAAAATGCTGGCAGCTGCTGAACGTGCCGAGTCTGACGTTTGCAGGGAAAAAAAAAGTGTTATCGCAATCGTTCAACGCCCTCTGTTTCCAGCCGTGAGGCTTGGCACAAGCTCAAAGTAGCGACGCGTCACGTTATTTTTTGCCTGGTTGGGCACTCATCCAGAAATAGAGCGGCGTTATAAAAGAGACACGTGCTTTAGCGAACAACTTTAGGTTAGGAATTGACTCTTGGAGAGCGAGTAGGCGGCCCTTGAATTGAAACCGGGTACGCGTGGCTACAAGCGGCTACTCTCCTGTAACTTTTGCGTTATTGCTCAGCTGGGCGCAAGAAGGTGTGGCAAGTGTTTCTGCGGGGTTCATGGCACGAGGTTGAAGTCCAGCTAATGCCTGGATTGCGCATTCGGGGCTCTTCGTAGGGATACTCCAGCATGGACTATTAACCATCTTCGGTTAATTTTTGACCAGAATATGTGATAGCTGAAGGCTAAGGATCACTATTAATAAAATCGTTAGAATTAAATCTGAGTGAGTGGCTAAGAGCAGACTGATGTGAATGTCTGCGGGTTAATCTCGTTACCTCGGGGTCTTTAACATGCGCCTTACTTATTAATATACAGACGTTTTTCGAATTTCGCCTCCGAAGAATTGCCGCCGTCAGGGTAGCGATTTAAACAGCAAACTGATACTCAGCGATGGAACCCCGTAGCCACTATTAATCATGATCCTGACTCATTATGGTGGTCAGCGTGGGATGCATAGGCATCGCCGAGCCTGATCACGCGTGTAATCACATTTTGGCGCCCAACGTGGGGTAGTTTGTTCGCCCTTGGTGGCGGACCTTCTCTCTGTGAGGTGTGCTTTAGCTTTTTGCATTAATTTCTTTTCTTTTGCCGGGTTGCCTTCGCTCTTGTTTTCTGTACTGCTCAGTTCTCTTTCCTACAACACTGACTTGTGTTCCTCTCGTCTCAAGGTACACATGCATGCGTTCCAAAAGACGAAAGGGCCCTCTTAGATCATTTTCAAGGCGCCCACTCATTCTTGCTTCCGCATTTTAGCTTGACAACACACTGAAAGGATCACTCATCCAGAGTAATGCCAGTTATTAAAAAAAACTGACGACGACTTAGCGTGGTTAGGTCAAATGCAAATTAGGTCATTTCGGTTTCGCTTCAAGTCTCGGTTTTAAAGATCAAGCAGTCTTGAGACAAAGACTGCCCAAAATCGGGGAGTGGAGGCCTCAGTGCTAGCGCGCAAAAACTAAAGGAGACGCTCAAGCTTGGCTTTAAGATAGAGTTAATGGGTTAGTGCCATATATGCAGGATTGGTCACTGTCTACATTACATTCACAGATCGCTGGAAGTCCTCATACCAGTCCTGGGTCAGTGATACTGCGGTTAAACGATGCACCACTGTCCAGCGATGACAGGTGCTGTCACTGGTGGGACTTGTGAGACCCAGGTAGCTCTCCCCGAGCAACTTTCCCCGACCAATCATTAATTGAACCGCCACCACCTGTCACGGTGGGCAGGTTGTGAATTTCACAAGGTGACGTCACCTAGGGGGCCACCTGCCACCTAGGTCAAGCATACTGAAAAAGTATGCTTCTTGAAAATGCATTTGGGGCATAATGATTGACTGGACTCTTCAAACTGTTTGTTATATCTTCGACCTGACCTTCGCACTACAGCTTTAAGGAAACAAAAACTGAAAATGCATGATTCAGAATCTGTTGCTTGGTTAATTATCTCTGCACGAGTGAAGGTTGATTTGTTGCACAAAGGTAGTAAAAATAAATTAAAAAATTTGAGGGCGCATAAGCTTCGCCCTAATTGAAACAATTAAAAATGAAAAATGCGCTCAAAGGTGTTTCGAACGCGCAAAGTGTAGCGCTGCAAAACGCTGCAGCGCTGCCAGGCAGTCCAGAGAACGCCATCGCCCGTTCGGCGCCACGCTTAGCGCGTTAGAAACACCTTTGAGCGCATTTTTCATTTTTAATTGTTTCAATTAATGAATTGATCAATTACGCACTTTAATGTTTCTTAATTACTATAATCAAGCTTTGGCTTTTTCATTCTGAGCATCTTGCCGCCATTGAAGCCTACTTTTTCATTTTTATTGTTTCATTTTTGTGATTCTTCAATTAATTACAATGATTTCATTAAATCGTCATCGCCTCTCACACACCAATAAATCATCAATCACTACAATTACAAATCACCATGATGCGTATTCTTTTACGCAGCCCCCGATTATTTCCGATACGTGGTGCCGACTACTACCACGCCGACGGCTTTTCGACGGAATGACCTGCATACCATGTCGCGTAATATGTTTGAAGCTATATTCTCTGGTTAACTGCGCGTATTTTAGATCGTGCCTCTCATTAGTCCTCATATCTCGCCCTGTTCAAGCGACTTCCTTAGAGCTCTTTCCGGCACTGCTCCTATACTAAAGTTCGGCAAGATTGGATGCGATGGCTTGTGCGAAATATGCGTCAAGAGACGTACTGTGCGACGCGCTTGGCGCGGTATATGTCCTTCCACCACTTGCACTGTGGCACCTGAGCGCTGGGCACCTGAGCGCACTCGTATGCGCTCTTTTATGGGCTGGGATAAATGCTCTTCGGAGCGGTAGGACCCAAATCCTTTCCAACTCGCGCAAAACTTCTGCCCCTGCACCAGGACTGCTTCGAGGTAATCGCTGGGGAAACAAAGGCGCGCGCCAGAGGCTCGGTGGAGGCGAAAAGCGTAGGGAGCTTGGGGAGAAAAGGGCGCGTAGGGTCGCGTTGGAAAATTGCTTCGCAAGACGTATGCCGGGAAAAAGGACTCGTAGAGAGACCAGAGCTTTCGGAGCGTCTCAACGAGGTACGTATACGGTGCGCCCCCACGAAATGAAGTTCAGGGCGCGGCGAAAATTTGCTCCCCAAAATGGCTCCCCAGGGTGAATAGCTTCCTCGTTATCCGCTTTCATTTGTTTTCCCTTGATTCTCGTTCGTACGCACGTTCTTGTTTTCAAATCTGCTTACAACGCACGACCTGAAAAAAAAAAAAGAGGGAAAATCAATTCTTCGGCGAGTCGCAGCATGCCCGCGAATGGCATCTCTCTTTGTTTGCCTGCTTTTTTTATTTTTCAATGCTGCGAGTTAATAACCGGCAATGCCAACTGTTTGCTTACTTTCCCGGTTCGTTACCTGCGTTGTAACGAAGCATGCACACGAGCTGCAGATCGTTTCCGGTTGAACGCGTAGCGCTGTGTTTGCGCCGACGCTTTAGCCGCTCTTGCAGAGCGAGCACTGGCTTCAGCAATGTTTACGGACGATCTCGCTGTATGTTTTCACTGCACTGAGAACTCTTCCCCGGAAATACCGCTTTTTTTTCTTTCTCTTTCTTTAACACATCCTCTGGAGATTCTGCCCCTTGTTAGTCGGGGTTTAACCTTGCTTAACCTTGGTTGCCGCTGGCTGTGCGGGAAGGAAACTTTTTGCGCGTTGGCGGCTGAAATCTCTGTAGGGTGGCGCTTTCGTTACAAATGTTAGGGCTGGTGAGGTTCTGCTACGAAGATAGGAAGTGAGGAAAACAAAAGAAAACGGCAAAAGTGTCTCGGAAGCTCTCGAGAAAGAGCGTGCCGTGTGCAGTCTACATTTTCATGAGCAGCAAAATATTTCTCGCTTCGCTCTCTGTGGTACGCGTAAACACCGCGAAACATGCCTCATTTCTTTCGCGGCTCTAAGAAAGGGTAAGGAAGTAATGATAATTAAGTGTGGGAGAAACGTGTAGAAGGACTAAAGTAATAGGAATTAAAATTTTAATTAGCTTTAAATGTACGATCTGGGTTGTGATACCCACTAGCTCAACAATATCTGCGCCAGCTGTCCCGCTTTCATACCGTATTAATTTATTATATTCACAGTTGTCTGCAGAAGCGCGTTTATTGCCATTAAAGACGAAGATTGTCGCGGAACGCGTTAAAATAGGCCAGACGCATACCCATTACATTTAATAGGTCAGCTATTCCGGAAGCCATGTTATTGTGCCCGTGAGATGAAATACAGAAGCGAAGGAAACAGTGATGCGTTGCTCATGGTGAAAGCAAAGACAAGAATACGTCTTCATCGGCTGATGTCGGATGATTGACTTCTCATCTGGGGCGATAAATGGCATCTTCAGTATGTGAACGACGTCCAGGGAGTGCGTATGCGCATTACTAACATCCCGAAAAAAACACATCAGAATTAAGGTGAGACGCAATTTGCTGAAAGACGCGTCAGTGTTCATCTTTTTAGTCAAGCGGTGCACGACAGAGTTTGAGTTTTGGCCATATTTTTCTTTCTTATTTTGCTTTCGTGGACAAGAATTCATTATTGTCACTTTCCCTGTGTGTCCCAGAACTGCCCCTCAAATAAATTTCAATTGTTTCTCAATAAATGATCAAGAAATATTGATCTATAAATCATACCGATTAATCTATTTGGTTGGGCCAGAAGCAGTGAGTTTCTGCTCACTAAAATGCAAAATAAAACTTTTTTTTCTACGAGGAGAACGTATATCCCATATTATGAACATCTTGACGGTATGAGCTACGACAAAACTCGGAAGTTTCTACCGCTTGAAAACAAATGGAAAAACATTTCGCCTAAAAAAACATGTTCTCCCTGAAGCGGCGACGCAACAAGTACAACGTCATGCTTGAAACGCCAGTTTAAAACTCTCTAGTGAAACAACAAGATCCGGCTTGAAATGAAATTAGTTGCTGGGGAAAAGAAAGAGAGAGAGAGAGAAGTTGTTGCCAGGAAGAAAGAAAAGGAAAATGCACAGGCCTGCTCACTGGCTCAAGCCGAGCCACAATCGCTACCACGTGCAGATAGTAGGAGAGTTGAAAGATGGGATAGAAAGACAGGATAGTAAAGACGCGCTAAAGACAAGGCCGATCCCGGAGGCAGTGCAATACCGGGCCAACCGGTGGCGGGAGTGAAGCAACCTTCAAACCCTCCGCCACATTTCCAAAAATAAGCCCAATTTGATCCGTAACAGATACTCTACGGTGTCCGGACAATCGCGGACAATCGCGGGATGGGGAAAGAAATGGCGCAGTATCTGTCTCACATATGGGCGGACACCTGAACCGCGCCGTAAGGGAAGGGATAAAGGAGGGATTAAGAGACACTGCTTGCTTTGCAAACAGCATCGCAGTAACAAAAGACGTACCTCCGTCAGCACGGTTGTCACGAACGCTCGACTGCGCTTTCTGCACTGATATTACAGCCCAGCGCTGAGTCCGAGACCATGCTGCACGGTGTGTCTGCGTCGGTTGGAGACAACTCGTGCCCCGCTTCCACCCTAATATTGTCACAGACCCACTGGTCGACGCCCGGCGGCACTAATGTCAGTGGAAGACATCGGGTTTGAGCGTTCGTGTTAAGCGTGCTGATGGCGGTACAACGACTAACACGCGCATGCATATCGGTTACTTTGCGACCCCGCTTATGCCTCCTGCTTTATACAGTGTCAGAAATTCAAAACAAACAAATAAAAATCGATAGAGAAGTACAAGGAACAAAGGACGGGCTCAGACACCGCTCCCTATATAGTAAACATAATTTTCACCTTGTGTGTGGTCTACAGCCCTGATAGTGAATCCAACAGCGATCGAGAAAAAGAGCCGGCAGAAAATCTGCTCCGCTCACGTGCCGTGAAACATTTTGAACGTGCACTGTGCCATAAATCGCTCGAGTGGCCAATGTAGTATGGCCGATGAAAATAATGTATAAAAAAGAAAGGGAACAAGTAAGACGCAGAAGATATAGACCAAAAAAGCAAGCAAGCAAACGCAGAAACGTGACCACAGCGAAGCGAGCGCTATCGCCCGTCCGCATCGTGACGTGCGAACGACCCTACGGGGAATTCACGGCGCTCTTATATCGCGCCCCCCTTGTTTTGGCTTCACCTGCTGGCGGCAACAGTGTTTTCACCATGGCTCTACCTGGCCGATAAAAGTGTGCAGCGTTCTGGGATCTGTAGCTGGCGTCAACAGGTCGCGGGTCAAATGCGCACAATCTCGCACGTGAGGGAAAATATTCGTGCGCCGGATGCGGGGCTTTGAGCGCCGCATACACAGTCCTCCGCCTTGTAAGAAAAGAGATGCTGAGGGGTGTGAGCAAAAACCCGTTTAAATCTTGTCAAAGGCCTCAATAACACTCGTAAAGTAAAAGGAGAAGCAACGTTGAAATTACAGCGCGTCTAGAAGCCTCAGTTACTGTGCAAACATATGCGCGTAAAAAACACTTTGGAGAAAAATGCGCGGTCTTTTGTAGATAACAAGAGCCAATGTGCTAGCTAAAGAAACTGCTGCCGGTTTAGCACCGCAAACCACGAAATATTGCTCGTAAGCACGTTTTTTGCAGGGGGACACCAACGCCACGTATACTTAAAGGGCGATTGAAAGCGCGTTTCCTTTCCTTTGCGACAGTTTTAGCATTGTGCTCCCATGCAGTGACCAGCCAAGCGAATCAGTTCGCGCCGCCGCGGGTTCGAAGCACAGTAGCAGCAATACTTGTTATTTCTCCAGTTAGGTCACCCTCATACAGAGTCTCGTTTATTTCTCGCCATTTCCCGCATCACGTGACTAACTTCCGAGGCTTCACAACACACCGGCACTTTCCAGGTTAGGAACCCAGTAGTGCTTTCGTATTAAAAGTGCCGACAGAGTGCAGGCAAGTACTTGTTCATGCGTACGGCTCACCTATAAAGAGTCGAGAGTTACGTGGGCGATTATAACTCAATTTTCCTTTTTTTCTGCTCCATTGTTATCGTTCGACGTATACCAGCTAGAAAATCTTTGCGACGGCGCGAACGCGAGGCTGTTTGAGCCGCCTAAACAGCAAATACATTCAAAATGGAATTGAATCGTTACGTTATACTGCGGGTTGGATGAATACAATGACAGAATCAGCCGTCGTACGCGATTAGATCGCGGTAAAGATGCTCGACGCGCCTTGGTTTAGTAAAAGGGAACAAGCGAAACTCAGTGAGGACGTGTGCGGGCTTTCAGTTTTTTTTCTTAGAATTTCGTAAACTAGAAGCAACCAGTATTCCGGCGACAAATAAGATGGATACTGCATTACTGTAGGGTACGTTCAACTTAGTTCACTTCTGTAAAACTGTCGTTAGGCACCATCCCGCATGTATAGTTGTCGTGCGCACAAACCGCTCAAGGATTGAAAAAAGTAAAGGGTGGAAGGGTGTTAGAATGAGTGATAATGGTCAGGCCGCAACTCGAATGGTCACCAAGTGAAAGCAAAGCCTTCGAGTCGTGCCCCGCTCTTTTTTACTTAAAGAGGAGCGCATGTTTTGCGCGCTTAAAGAAGCCACCAAAACTTTACGCAGCTCGGTTTTGCCAGTGCCTATGCTACCGCACACATTTTTTTATTAACTTTCGCTCTCTCTTCTGTGCTCGAACAGTCCATTCATTCCTAAACTATCGAACTTACGATGGGATAAACAAAATAAATAATATCGATCCTCCTCTTCGGTGAACCGGTGAGCGGCTTAACGCCGAAGTTGGCGATGCGTGCAATATGCGCGCACGTCTCTGCGATTTCATCATTTTGTTTTTTTTTTTTCCTTGAAAGAAGATAAGACTGGCAGGATTTTCGTTTAGCACTGCTTGTGATTTCTTTCCCCGAGGCGGGCTACCTCCGGCATCCAAGTTTCGCCTCGAGCATTTCGCCAGAGGCTGTGGCGGCGGCGGCGTCTTTCCCTGCAAGCGGGAAACAAACAAAAACCAAACAAAAAAACCCCTCCAGATATCGCCCGGGGAGACGGTGCTCGTTTGGGCCGGTGCGCTGCAGCCCTTCGTTCCATCAGGATTAGGCTGTCACAAATGGCGTTATGCGTCTCCCATGTGTGGCCGCTCCTGCGGCTCCTGCTCGATTTATCCAGGACCCTTTTTGTGTTTTTTTTTTTCACCAAGACTCTCGATGGCGCCTTAGGTGTATACTGCGCTCCCTGGTGTGCTCTCTGATTCTGAGACGCAACAATGCATCTATCCGTCCGTTTCACACAAACTATCGCTATATATATATATATATATATATATTGCAGACAAGGTAAAGGAAATGAGGGGCTCGTTTGACAAACTTAAGAAGGAAGCCAAGAGTCACCGAAACCAAGGTGCATAGGGGAATGTTTAATTTTTTTTATTATGTGTTGTACTTATCAGTTGGATAATATTACTTAGATTAATCTATCGCTTAACGAAATTTAATTATAAAGCAGCAGAAAAAACAACCATGCCGCCGGTGGGATCCGAACCCACGACCTCCGAATATCGTGTCAAATTAAACATTCCCCTATGCATTTTGGTTTCGGGGACTGTTGGCTTCCTTCTGAAGTGTATATATATATATATATATATATATATATATATATATATATATATATATATACATATATATATATATATATATATATATATATATATATATATATATATATATATATATATATATATATATATAATATATATATATAAACTTGCTTGAGCCTTTGCGTGTGTATGTTAGGGACGACCTGCAATGAGCTAGAGCGGCGCCGCCTTCGGAGAGCCCTACGCAGTGTAACCCGTTTCTTTTCTCTTTTACTAATGCATGCCATCACCAACTTTTCCAGCCTTCTCCGCACACGCGCCCAGCCATCGAGACGTTGAATTTTTTATCGCTGCGCGCGTCATCCGCTTCCTTCGGATGTCTAAAGTGGAAAGTAATCTCGTAACCCCACGTTTCTGCTTGGCTCATCAAATTTCGAGCGCTCTCCTCCATGCGGGCTCCGCTGCTCGATGTATAAGACCTGTATGCGAGGAAGGTGTATATATATAGGCAAGGGTGGGAATCGCTATACTTACAGTGCTGGGCTGAAATATCAAGACCATTTTATTACGCAACCTGTAGAGAGAGATCGGAGGCAGCTAGTGCGACACGTTCAGCAGCGGATGTGTCCCAGAGCCGGGCCATATCATTACTCGAAGCGCGCAAGCGAGCGGTGGTAGCACGCCAGGTTTTCGCTCTCAGCGCGTCGAGTGATTGCGTCACCGCAGCAGGGACTAGTCGAGAATTTCCATTAGGCTGCGTTTCCATCTTGGGAGCACGGGTGCCGCGCTTTTCCGACGATATCCGTAACCTTTACCTTGACGCGCCCACACGCTAACCTTCATATACAGGGGGTATCGCGAAAGTTGAGCCGATGTTTTGTAGAGAAAAAGAAAAATGAGAGGAAAGTAAAGGCGACCGGGGTGTTTGCGAGAATGCGACCGATGTTGCGTTTCTGGCGGTTGCTTGGCGCATTGGGTTTTTTTCTTCATTTATTTATAGGGTGACGCCATATGCGATCATTTTCGGCAACCAATATTTTAAAGAATTAAATTGTCTCAGTTATTTCATGGTAGAACATCTATTGAGAAAGAAGAGTGTGGGGAGGAAGCCAGGGAGTAATCGTTGGCGAAACTACGGCGAAGTAACGGCGGCAAATTTTCTCAGAATTTGACTCGAAGGATTCTCACTTCCTCTTCGCTGTCACTTAGTAATGACTCCTTAAAGTGCACAGTAAGTTCTGTTCATGCCACATGGTTTTCGAAACAGCCTGCAAGCCGGTTTCTCCTTTCCAGTTAAGTTTAATCTCTGGTCGATGGCGGTCCCGTTGTTACAGAGAGCTGCTTCAGGAAATTCCCCCGAAACAAAAAGCGCCAACGTCGGCGTAGTATGTCGTATTATAAATCTTGTCCAAGCTGGTCGGAAGTGTTGTTATTCAAGTGGGACAAGGGCGTGCGGTTTAGACTTGAATAAATAAACACGACCCATGGGCTTTTCAAAGCCGTGTACCGGTAAACTCCAGCATCTCTCCAAGTATTGTGGTCTGGATAGGTGAGCACGAGAACGGTCGTCAACCTGGAAAGGCTTATCTTTGCCCTGCTCGCTGATGGTAGTGACAGAATATTGACTACAGTGGCCAATAGTGTCAAGTCACTTTTGTTTGCTGTCGCGTGAATAATTTCACTGCATGCAATACCGACTTCACTAATGATGTTTGGGTAATAAGCGATCGCGTACGCTGTAACTTAATTTATATTTAGACGACGCAGTACACTCGTCTCTCAAAGGCTTACTAAGGTCTGAGCATATCGTATAGGTTGACACTTTGTAAGCGGAACCGATAAATGAAGCACGAAGCCTCGTTCAAGAAACCTAGACGGGAAAATCTTGTCTAGGACCCGCGGTGCTCCGTGAGTGATTTCACCGACCCTGCGAGCAGCAAAGCATGAACGTTCCCGGCCACGTTCATCGCCCACGGAAGGAAACGCGCGTATCCTCCGTATCATTCGACAGCGGCAGCCCATCATTCGCGCCAACGTCATCTTCCGGCGCGTATCGCGTGGCGCCATCTATCTTCCGTCGGGACCTCTGCTCCGTCATTGCCTCCCGTGTTTGGACTGCCGTGTTCGTTTCCTTAATCCATGCGCGTTGTTTCCCGCTTGGTCCTCGCTCAGCCGTGCGTCCGGTCCGTCTGCCTATATTTGGCGTCACTCCATTCTCGTCACAGTTCGGGGTCCGTGCCACCAGCGAGTGGGCCGCACACAAAGCAGGAGGGAGTTGGAGCATTCGCTGCTACGCCGGGCGCCGGATGCTTTTGCTTCGTCTGTTGCACAACCTTCAGTCCGAATGGAAGGAGGCGAGCGTGACGCAGCAGAGTGCGCATCGCCACCGCCCTCAGCGTTAGGGATGCCCGAGCGTCCACGTTCCGACAGAAGCAGCTGCTGCATTCTGCTGTGTGCAAGGCTATGCGCGTACGCCTCCGCGGGGCCAGCCCCTTGTTTAGGGCGAGAAATGCATAGTCGCCAGCCGAACCATGATTGTGCAACGAGCTACAGGAATGGAAAGGACCGCATAAAGGGCGGCGAAAGAAAAGAGAAAGAAAGAAGAAACGCAAGGTGGAAGGAGGTTTGAGAAGATGAGGGGAAAAGAAAAAGAGCGTTCGACGACGCCAAAGGGCAGCCTCCCTAACGCGGAGGAATCTAAATTTAGGCAACCCCTCCGGGCCCCCCGCTCTCTGCCTGCGCAACCCCCCCCCCCCCCCCCTTTCCCCCTGCCTCCCCCCAGCATTGGACTCTGTGAAGAAGGCGCCTTGAGTCCCGACACCCCCGCTCGCGCGCTTTGCTAGCAGCGCGGCCCCGTGGATTCAAAACAACACGCGATGCATGCATGCGCCGCGTGTGATTCACAGCTTCCTGCTGCTGAGGGCCGCTGCTACTGGGAGGAGCGCTCCTGGAGCTTCTGTTGGAGTCTCGGCAGCAGCCGGCGCACGCCCTTTTTCGCACGCCTCTTTGGTCTCGGTTAGGCTCTCAGTGCGGTCTCAGCTGTGAAGAAGACTGTACGATTCTTGCCTCGGCCCCTTTTTCTTTTAGTTTCTTTTTCTGACCCTCTGAGGCTTTATTGCCCAGACTGCAGGCTCAGCCCGCCGTCTGTTGGCGAAGGCTCTGATTGCGAGGAAGACTGAGTCTCGGGATAGTGCGGCCCTGATGTGCGCGGAGGATGGGCTTGCGATCAATCTGTCGGCTTCACTTGCTTTTTTGTTCTTTTTTGCCGATTTGCTCAGGCCCTTGTGGTGGTGGCTGTACGCGTTGCATGTGTAACAAGGCTGTGCGGGGGCCGGCGCCTCGTTATTCAGGCGACGCTTTGCTATTTAGAGCTTCCCTAGATATAACCTGGAAGTTGTGTGTGGGCAAGGAGCACGGGAACAATGCGAAACTTGCGTTAGTATAATGCGTGACCTTCGGCCTTGTTGCGCGATTTCCCCTTTCATTGTTCCCCTCCCTACTGGTGTGTGGTTGCGGGACGCCATTGTCCAGGTTTACGCAAGCGTTGAAATATGGACGGGCAACAATATGCGTGCACGGTTTACCTAACAAACGAAGTTCATTGTTTACTCAGAACACTTTTTGTTATCTTCGAACGATGGTTACTTTCTTGCTCGCGGAATTCGAACAGCTATGACGTTTTGTGCGTTATGACCGGGATTTTTATAGGAACAAAGGACGCCCTTCACGAAGTTTCGTTAACTCCCTGAAATCAAACCAGCTTTAGCTTCCAGCCGAAGGTCACGGTAGCCTTGCGAAGCGTGTCAGCAGGATCGGTATAAAGGATGACTATGTGAAGGAACTCCTGAGAATGAAGTGGATAAAATCGGAGGGTCATTTTGCACAAAGAAAAAAACAGCGGAAGGAACGTGCCCGTGGGTTTTGCAGAAGACACTTGTAGATCTATTTAATGCGTATTCATGATGATAAACCATGCTTCTATTTTCTTTGGCTACCACGTTTTATGACCTGACTTTTTTTTCAGCACGAGTGATATGCAAAAGTAGCTATGTGCAAGATTCCACCTTTGACGAATTCATAGGATGATAGCTGTCGACTGGCATCTTGGGATTGACTTCTTTTCAGCTTCTTTGTTATTGCACAATTTCGCAATGTATCGATATTTCCGCGTGCATTCAAAGTTAAAAATTTATAGTGATGACGGGGCTACCCTTGCTCATGTATAACCCCTCAATACAATGAACTCAGTTCATGATTAGCAAGTCTCTACTTTATGGGCAAACCCAAGAAATGTGGCCGCGCGGCCCTAAATTAAGGCCTCAGGCGTTAGACGGCTCAAAAATGGGGCGGTTTGGCGAAGAGCCTGCACGTCGGCAGCCGCTCTCGGGGTTAATATCCCTGTACAAGAACGCGGGCGGCGAGCATAGCTCTTCTCCACGACTCGCTAATAAATTTAGCGGCTGGAGCGCGCGAGTAATCTGCTGCTCGTTTTGCTTGCGAAGCCATCCACGGCTCCTGCTCTTAACGCTCTCTCCTTTTTTGCTGTCGGGGCCACGGGCTTCTTGTACGACCGGAGGTGCTGTGAGATATTGCAGGCACAAATTAAGGATACGCCGCTGAGGCGGTGTACTTAACGGAGACCCCCCGCTGAGCTGCTTTTGTTGAACTTTGAAACGAAGAAACCTCTCTTTTTTGTATGTCTCTGTATATAATTGCGCGGAAACGTGATAGAAAGCACGCGACTGCGCGCGATAGCATAGCTGAGCGAAGCTGGGAAAATAAGCACTTACGTAGACCTTCGAGGAAAAATTTCTTGGGGCAGATTAGAAACGTATTTTATGCACGCGTAAGCGATATTCGGTAATTTAATAACAGCGGAAGGAGGCTCACACTCTGGAGAAAAAAAAAAAGACGGGGCAGAGCCTCGACTGCTCTAATGTGGGTTACTTACATTGCTTCGATGCCTGTCGCTTCCGTTGCTAGACTCTAAACAGGAGTACGTACGCCTGTATGGGAGTAAGAAAGGGAGTAAGCTGTTTTCTAGCGCTCTCTCTTCTTACTCTCATATAAGCGTATTCGTGTTTAGAGTGTAGTGCATGTATCGGTTCCCATAATGCCCAGCTCTGACCCGTAAAAACTTCAGACAGTCGAATGCGTCTTAGAGCTCGCCGCTGTATAGAGTACTGCGGCTTCTACAGTGAGGCAGCACTGCTCCTTTCTTGCTGACGCGCATTTTTTTGTACTCTTGTCAACACCTACCATTGTCTCGAATCCATGCAATAGCGCTGGCGTGGATTTTGCCGGAGCCAATGACGAATGACGAAAATAATGAGGCAGTAACCGAACTAGAACGGGCTGATTGTTTTGTATTTTAAGCTGCCTTCATTTTTACATAGGCCGATTCTACAAATTGCGGAATTCACCGGTTTACTAAAGCGGAAAGCCCCACTTCCGCTCAACGGACGCATCAGACTCTCGGTCAGCCCACGGTGCTGTCAGTTCATTGCCCCCTCTTCCCATGCGTGCCTCGCGGGACGCGCTTAGAGTTTTAACACCTTTATAGCGCTTCAGCCGAACCCGCGCGTTACAAACACGGCAGACTTTTCCGCGGGACTGCAAACAGCCGCCCGATGGCACGGCCAGGTAATTCGCAAAGCAAAGACGCAAAAGCAGCGTTCTTGGTTCCCGCATTTTACCCTCGCTAAAACTCGCTTTTCCAACTCGAGCAGCGCGCGTTAGCGCTCTATTCCCGGCTTTCATTGCTTAATCCGCCCAGGGTGGTGGAAGGAAGGCATTAGGCCGAAACACACCAGAAGTTGAAAAAAAAAACAATAGACAATAAACAACTGTAGCACTTGCGCACCGACACGCATAACGGTCTTCATTACGCGGACGTTCCCGCGCGCGCGGTTAAGCTGGCGAGGTAAGCCTCGTGGGAGGTAGAGCAAGGCTACCGCGGCAGCGAATGAGGAAGGAAAAAAAAGAAAAAAAAGAGAAAAGAAAAAAAAGCACGCCCACACGTACGGCCGCAATACGTGGCTTCTCGGTGTGCACTCAGACGTGGCTGCCCACCGTGTGCGGCTGAAGGACCGAAAATTAAATGAAACTCCCAACGCTTCGCGAAGTTTCACCCCTGCAAGCAGCGCGGGCGGCTTTATGTGCGCAGTGCCGTAAACGCAATAAATTTGTTCGGCAAAGTTCCGCGCGCGAAGCCCGTTTCACGCCCGGCGGAGCCGAGGAAGTAAAAGGCAAATGGAGAAAGCGCAGCTTGGAAACGTTAAAGTAAAGTAATACGATGCAGTTAGGAAGCGGCGGCGGCAGCAGCCAAACGAAGCGAGGGTCGTTAAGGAGCAACTTGGCCGGTACGCAGAATAGTCCAGCGCGTGACTACGCTGGTTCCGCTTCTCTTTTCAAACCATTCTCTCAGCTTAGCTCGGGTCCGAGCAGGTACAAAGTTATTCCTTGCGGAGCCTGGTTTGCTCGCTCTCATCGCCATTTTTATTTGCTTTTTTTTGCGCGCTCTCGCGGAAACTGTGCTGTTGCTGAATTAGCGTAAACCTGAGAGCTCAGTATATTTATTTAATGACGAGGGAATTCGTTACAACACGTGCAGAAGCCGCGTTTCTTGCATGCACCGCGAACGGCTGTCTCTAAAGCTGCGTCTACGGTAAGCGCGAAGGTGACGTAAGAACATATAGTTGAATGTTAAGTTTCACGCCGCCATTTTTCAACTGCTGTTTAATTCGGGACCCTCGGAGCTTCTTCAGCGGTGACGTGTGATTGGAAAGCTCACTTACTAGTAAGTAAAAAAAAAATTTCAATCGACAAGCAGCTGTTTTTCTTTCCCGCAAACCGATTTTATGTGTAGCCGTCCCAATTGATGTTGATGTTTAATTTTTATGGCGATGTGCACCTTCTGGCCAAAGAGCGCCATGGCACAAGGTAATAATCTTTGCGCAAAGGGGGGGTCAAAGACCCATTTCCTGAGCATTTGACACTAACGAAGCCGTGTACCAGACCACGGGAAAGCTTGTACCCATTGTATCTTCGGTGGGTATACCCAGCGGCGCTAGCGATCGAACCCCGCACCTCCCGCATGCGAGGCGGATGCTGGACCCACTAGGCCTACACTCTAAGCAGAAAAGAGTATAAAGGCAGTAAGATGTCCTCTAGGGCACACCCCTCTTAAAAAGGGAGACCCCTAGGTGGCAGCCTACTCGCATTTTACTAACTTATAGTTGAGGACAGCAGCTCACTGCACAGCGTTTATGCAGCGTCAGGACGACAACAGCGCCACACGAAGATATGGCTATTGGACACGTGAGCTGCAAATTGACGCAGAGATTTTGAAAAGAACCCCTACACAGATATCAGAACCAGGAAGGCGGGTACAATTGCGACCTAAAGTTACTTTTGGCTGCATTTAGAGGCCTACACGACACTCCTCGAGGAGTTCTGAGACAATGGGGAGGAGGCAGGGGGGGGGGGGGGGGGGGGGGAGTTAAAACTAGCTTTTTCAGTCTTGAGCGGCAGTTATATGAGGATGTGAAAATCTCGCTATGTGGCCTGCGAGACACCAGCTTCATCCAAGCGTAAAGTCAGGTGTTTACTTTCGACGAAGTGTGTGTGTTGAAGCTTATAGGAGTAAGAAAACCAGCAAGAGAACTCTGCATCGAACAATTTACCAGCTATTGATTCTTCGTTCTTCCGACTTTCTCAAAGCTCCGAAATTTGATTAGATGCGATACATTTGGGGATTTACGTTGCTCAAGTAGACTTTGGCGAAGCCAGTCGTTTGAGTTTCTTTACTGTATCCATGCTAGAAACGCTCAGAACATGGCAGCGGGAAGTGGAGAAATGCGGTAAACCCCACGCGTGCATCCTAGCTAAAGGGAACGGAGGACATATATTTTTTCTCTGCGGTTGCCTTAAATTTTTACGCAACGTATACCACTGATGCGACGCTATAACCTAAAGCAAATGCTGTCAAGGGATCCATAACAGCGCTAAGCTGTAAAATAATAATAATAATTAATTTTGGGAGAAAGGAAATGGCGCAGTATCTGTCTCATATATCGTTGGACACCTGAACCGCGCCGCAAGGGAAGGGATAAAGGAGGGAGTGAAAGAAGAAAGGAAGAGAGAGGTGCCGTAGTGGAGGGCTCCGGAATAATTTCGACCACCTGGGGATCTTTAACGTGCACTGACATCGCACAGCACACGGGCGCCTTAGCTTTTTTCCTCCATAAAAACGCAGCCGCCGCGGTCGGGTTCGAACCCGGGAAGCTGTAAAAGCCGATTTTGTTTCCAACACAACGCTGCAATCCCCTTGAGAAGGGGCAATCAAGATATTTCATTGCTGCCGCGTCCCCATATAATTTTTTGTGTACCTTATAGACCCAGAAGTCGTGTCTGGTTTCAGAAAAAAAGAAATAAAAAGAAGAAACAGGAAGTAATGAGAGACACAGTTTTCCTCGAATAGCAATTCCCCGCATTGCCTAACCACGTGTTCACGCGCCGCTGGAAATTATTTCGGGATTGTCCACATTCCATTTGTTAAACTGCCTGCTTTCCGTGCGACGCCTTCGCGCCGCTTCAGCGGTTGGATGCTGCTTGTATGCGCCGCTCGAGAAGTCTCGGAAATATGCCATATTTAAATGGGATATGTGGTATACATGGCATACATATGGCATATTTGGCATAAATGCTAAAAGAGCTGCACGCTACTCCTCTTTAGCCCCGCCGCGGTGGCTCAGTGGTTAGAGCGCTCGACTACTGATCCGGAGTTCCCGGGTTCGAACCCGACCGCGGCGGCTGCGTCTTTATGGAGGCAAAACGCTAAGGCGCCCGTGTGCTGTGCGATGTCAGTGCACGTTAAAGATCCCCAGGTGGTCGAAATTATTCCTCCACTACGGCACCTCTTCTTCCTTTCTTCTTTCACTCGCTCCCTTATCCTTTCCCTTACGGCGCGGTTCAGGTGTCCAACGATATATGAGACAGATACTGCGCCATTTCCTTTCCCCCATAACCAATTATTATTATTATTACTCCTCTTTATTGGCGTTTTCCGCCTGTTTTGACTGCTTTTACTCTTCTGCGGCCAGCGTTTAGTTATGATTAGAGTGCAATACCAAACCTGGAACCTGATTAGAGAAGAGCGCAACGTTAGAAATAGCAGTAGTTTATCGTGCTCTGCGTTTAGCCGCGGTTGTAGGGAAAGAGCCGGTGGGCAGAAAAAAGGCATATAGGAAAAGATAGTGAGGGGACACCAGTGCAAAAGGGAGCTTATATCTTAGGGTTATGACCTGGGTATACGTGGGTACATACCATAGATTAAGGGCCGTCGTATAAACTTTTATGCCTTGGAAACCAAACGCGAGGGATAAAAAAAAAGTGAGGGGGGTACGTTGGTCTTGTTTTCTTGTATGGAACACACATTAATGGCGACTTTTAATCTCTTTACTCTTCTATGGAAAAATTAGTTACAGTACACACTGGACTGAAACTAATTTTTCTAGCAAGCACCCAATAAAAAGAATGTCTTTTATGGTGCAGAAGCATTTTGCTGTCAAATGAATGAAAATATGCTTCTCGGGATGGCTGACGGGCTTATAATTATTTTCCATCCTCTAAAAATTGTAGACTGCGTTGCAATTGTTCGGTGTCATGCAATGGACCACATAGCCCACCTGATCGCGCTCACGTTGCATCAAGCTTGATGCACGGGCACGCACTCGACCGAGTTTGTGCTGTGAGTTCAGAATTAGAGTGAAAAGTAAAAATAAACAGGTAAATTCACATTTTCCGGTAGCTTTATTAGTAGTTCTGCTGTAGATTAAAATGTCTCTGTAGTTTTCCTGGATAATTTAAAGTTAACCGGTGTAGAATGCTGCTTTTTGTTTTCATTTCCTGATCGCCAAAAACTGTACACAATAACTGGCTAGAATTAAGCGTCCTTCACAGTGGTGGTAAGGCTTTTCTTATTTTGCAAAGAATCTGTGCGGCCTAATTTTTCTTCCGCCTTGTTTCCGCACGAGCATGGTGTCATGTGAAAAACGAATAATGTATCGATGAAGCGGCTGCGTTTTTATGGAGGCAAAACGCTAAGGCGCCCGTGTCCTGTGCGATGTCAGTGCACGTTAAAGATCCCCAGGTGCTGGAAATTATTCCGGAGACCTCCTCTGCGGCACCTCTTTCTACATTTCTTCTTTCACTCCCTCCTTTGTCGCTTCCCTTACGGCGCGGTTCAGGTGTCCAACGATATACTGCGCCATTTCCTTTCCCAAAAAACCAATTATTAAAAAAGTATCGATGAAGCTGCCACTCGCAAGCCGCTCTCTCCATCCATCCCGTTAGTATAAGCAGGAAGCAAAATGCTGAAACTATGCGACGGAAAGCTCGTGGTCGTCAGGGTTAACAATATTTCTCTAGTAGTGACGGTCACGTTCCAGAAACGAAGGTATCTGCACTGCGACACGTTACCTTTTCAAGCAACTAAAATCTCTGTTCTTCAGAATCCTTCTCAAAGAGCTGTCTCTAGCGATGTGCAAAGGATTTGTCCAGCATTTCTGCACTGTTTAAGTGCAGAGTGTCGTGTGTCAGGTCGTTGTACGGCTTGCAGATGAAGGGCAAAAAGATCGAATTCAATAAAGTAATTAGTTCTTAAAACTGCGCCTATCGTTTATTCGTGTCGTTGTCTTTTGAAAATATATGGTATGATTTTAAGTACTACGCAGCTTTCTGAGAGAACGGCGCTTTCTACAAAAATTGCGTCACTGTATCACGTCCACAAGACAACACGATGCTCAAGGTAATGCCTCCCGGTTCCACTAACGCGCAAGCACATTTGGAACAAAAGTCGCGTGTAGTTGGTGGGTAGGGTGGAAAAAGAAAGCACACTCGGATATCTGAGCAGAAATGGACTTTTTCACCCTCGCTACGCTCTCCTTATACCAACTATAAGCCGCCGTGCTACGCTCTCGCGATGCAACAACAAAACCGTACGAGATTGTGTCCCATTTTGAGGTTTCTCGAAAACCTCAGCCATTACGGGCTCCTCTCTTAGTTTCAACTTTCCAACTCGGCATCAAGATTGGACTCCCTGCGCTGGTCTCTCTTTAAAGCCGTTACAGCGAGTAGCGAGCTTCGTGCAAAGCCATTTGAAGGGGGATCGTGCAAATGATCGTTCCCCCTTGCAAGCGAAGGGGTCTTCATTGCACCTCGAGGAAAAAAAAAGTTTTTTTTTGCCTCATTTTCCTTATTTCTATACCTAGCGGGCGTGGAAGAAAGAGAGAGGCGAAGGGAATGAAATAAAAATGAAAATGCTTGCCTTAAGAGCTGGCTTCGCCTCACCGGCCTTGTTCTCGGGGATTTTGTCGGCGCGCCGTAACGCGGACGCATTTGTATATGTTTAGCCTCGAAACGGGGGACACGAGGATACGTCTCACTTGTCGGTCGCAGCGGGAGCGATTGGGCCGGGTTGGGGAGACTGCGAGAAAAAGCGACGAGAGAGGGGAGAGGGGGGCTTGTCTTGTTTGATAAAGCGTCGAACGCTTCTGACAATGACCCAGTTTTGGAGCGCAATAAAACAAACAAAATAAAAACAGCGCCCTTTGAAAGGGGAGGCCGCTGGAGAGGAAGCCTGCACGGGTGGAAACAAACAGAGGGGTAAAAGTTGCACAATTTGTCTTCTCCTCCCGAGACGCGCAGTGGCTGGGACGGATGGAACATAAAGAGCAGTCAACAAGGATTGCGTTTTGGAGAAGAACGTGGGCGGAATATAAAGCGATGCACTGCGGCGGCGGCTCAAGAACGGAGGGAGAGAGAGAGAGACAACGAAGCAAGGAGTTGGCGGATGGCGGTGAGGAAGATGGCGGAAGGTGAAGGGGGAAATTGGAGAAGGCGGAAAGGGGAAATACAGGCCTAGGCAAGGAGGCAAGAGTGAAAATTGAGAGAGAGAGAGAGAGAGAGAGACGAAGAGAGAGAGAGAGAGAGAAATACAAACACCGGGAACAGCGTGTGGTCTGTGATGTGCAGCGGCGCTATTCTTACGTTTGTTTGCGTCCCGTCCGCCACGGCGAGTCATTCGCTTTCCTGTATCGCGCCTGCTTTCCCACTTCTTCTCGTGCCTTCAGTGATCGAAACTGGACGGGAAATGAAATTTATGAGACCAGCTCCCTGGTGCAAGCAGCGGGTGTACTGTAAGATAGGAAAAGCCGCGGCGCAGGAAAGCAAAAAAAAAAAAAGAAAGGAGAGTTCGTAAGAGAAAAAGGCGAGAGGCGCGGGCGTGCTTTCTTCTCGTCCTTTCTCTTGCTTCTCCCGTGGCTGTCGCCGAAGGCTGCGCACGTTCGCCGCTTGATGGATCGTCGCCGCCGTCGGCCGATCTCGAAGTGCAGACCTCCGCCTCTTGCTTCTGTCCCGGGGCTGGGCCAAGAACAAGTCCCGACTCGACGGCGGACGTGGAAAACGCGCGTGCATCGGCTGACACCTCGTCCCTCTTTCCCTGAAAGCGCGGAACGCAGAACAGCGGAGAGGGAAGAGGACAGGCTCTCCCCCTGTTTGTTTACTTATAACTCGATCCCTCCTTATCCGGGGCTGTTTTCGGTTATATTCGGAACCACGGTGGTGAGCGCCATGAAAAGTGCGTCCAAACACTATACGATTCCCCTTCATCTTAACCGTTTTTTGTTTTCCTAGTTGCACCATCTTCTACCCTGCCCGTTGCCTCTTGGAAGCAGCAGTGGGGGGAACGCGGGAAAAAAATAGGCCCTCCTTGTGTTTAGTGTAACCGAGTCCTCTTCGATTCCTGATTGTTGCTGATTATATTCTTCTGACCGTATTACGACCGCCGTGAAAAGAATGCCATAATACTACTTGATTTCTTTTGATTCTTACGGCTCTCTTGCTCTCCTCTTGAAGCCGTAGCCATTTTCTGTTGTTTTTTTCTGCTTCGAACTACAACGTTTCTGTCGGGCAGCACACAGTTTTTTTTTTTTTTTGATATCGTAAGCTTCATATCGTTTTTCCTCTCGCGAACAGGTTTACGACGTGATGTTGTGTGTTGGGACTCGTTTTGTGGAACCCCAAGTTTGAATGCCACCACGACGCGCCTGTTCGAACATCAATTCGTTATTGCCGTTTTGTTCCTGCTCCTAATACTGTCTGTAGTGGCCGCCTTGTCAGTGCTGTCAGCTTGCACTGCCGGCGGCTTTTCGTGTGCTTTCAGATCTCTCACTGTTTCTGTGTTCGTGGCGCACTCGTGGCCACGTCGCAGTCTTAGCCATTTCCTTGTCGCACCGGTGACGTATTCCACGTGCGCCTCAGACTCAAATTTCGATTGGTCGCCGAGAACCAAAAGGGTTCGAAAATAAAAAAGCGTTCGCGAAATATTCGACTTCGATTTTGCTGCGCGTCTAAATAAGATGCGCGAGCTAAGTAAACAGCGGCATGTTTTCGGACCGTGATGCGTTATGACGGGGACGACGTTGACGTCACCGATGTACGTGAACTTGTTTATTGTAGATATTCGGGTCTTTCAAGCACGACTCGGTCATTTGTCTTCTAACATTGGCCATGGAATATTTTTGGTCACAGCAATGACTATACGCGCTTTAAATGCGCGACCATCACGAAGCTACGACCTTGACAGAGAGAGTGAACAGGCCCTTTAGACACTTTAGATTCTCATTCGTGCCAGGAGTAGAAACAACTGAAAACAAAGGTGTACTTCTCCAAGCTGCAGCAAACAGCTTTAAACGCTGTTGTTAATTTGAGTAGAGCGACCAAAACAGCCGGTCGAAAAAGGAGATAAGTCCTGCCTTCTATCATGCATGCTGTTGTTTTTTTGCGGCTGTGTATGGCTTATTGTTTTACATTAAGATTTCTGTTCTGAACCATAAGGCCAATCTGCCTGAAACTTGAAACGACCACTGGTTGATAAATGAATTCGTGCTCCATGTGCTATACGGAGATATTTTGCATGAATCGATGCCTGGTGCCAGAGTTGCGAGTTCATGCTTTGATTTTGTATCTCCGGCGCTCTGAGAAGGATTGCTCTCCAAGGGTTATCCTTCGCTTTGTAGGGGTGCCTCCTCACAGTGAGGGAGCATCCAAGTGCCATGTAGGGGGCTTCGCCTCCACCATTTGCATCGTTGGCAATAAAACAGTTTCTCTCTGCATCAGTAAAAAGACTACGCCACTTAATTTCATATACAACATAAATAACAATTCCATCAGAGATGTAAAAGAATATAATTATCTAGGTGTCACAATAACGTCACGGCTCAAATGGACGACACACATCGATAATATGTGTTCCTCCGCCCGCAAAAAGTTAGGACTTCTTAAGTTTCCTATGGGCGGTTGCCCTAGTGCCCTAAGACTGAAGGCATATAAATCCATTGTAAGGCCAACTCTCGAATATGCCTGCATTGTGTGGGATCCCTACACTGCAGATGAGACCCAAAAACTAGAAAAAATACAAAATCTTGCGGCTCGCTTTATTTTCAACCGTTACCGGCGCCTAGACTCTCCTTCCGCCATGCTGAAACTTGCAGACTTAGAACCACTTCCAGATAGAAGAAAGAAAGCCCGTCTCAATTTCCTTCATTCATTATACTTTTCTCGACTTGGTATTCGACCCGGAAATCACATCGTTAGTGATTCTAGACGAGCCTCGCGCCACAAGCATACCCTTAGCCTGGAACCTATTTTTGCACGCACAAATACGTACAAGTTTTCTTTTTTTTTTCCAAGAACAGTTTCTGAATGGAATGCCCTACCGCAGAATTCTCCGTTGCTTTCTAATCATTCTTGATATCTTCACTGCTGCATTCGTAGCTGCACTGTAACTGCATTTTTATGTGTTTTTGCACTGTCTATTTTGTGGCATCTATATTGTTCGGTACTTGCTTTGCTTTTCCCCTGCATGTATTTCCCTATCCTGCTTGGACATACAGCATGTCCGCAGTATTCAATAAATAAATAAATAAATAAATAAATAAATAAATAAATAAATAAATAAATAAATAAATAAATAAATAAATAAATAAATCATACGATGTGAGATATCCGTAGGCTTAAAGCACTGCAGCAGCAGTGGAGTGGCTCCGATGAGCCGTCAATAGCACCTATGGAGATTGTCGCTGTTGGACCTATAAGAAGTGTTATTTTGGGCGCCCGACTGACGATATGACCTTTCGTCACTGGAAACTGGGTAGTTAATGTCTGGGATATTTTTCCGCTCACATATAACAAAGTGAATCAGAGCGGAAAGACGACAGTCCTGGAAACTGCAAACAATAGGGCACATTCGCAAGGGTGCTGCATTCGGCAATGGGACACACTGAAAAAATTGAAAATTGGTTTTTGGGAAAAGGAAATGGCGCAGAATCTGTCTTACATCTCGGCGGACACCTGAACCGCGCCGTAAAGGGAGGGATAAAGGAGGGACCGAGAGAAGAAAGGAAGGTAGAGGTGCCATAGTAGAGGGCTCCGGAATAATTTCGACAACCTGGAGATCTTTAACGTGCACTGACATCGCACAGCACACGGGCGCCTTTGCGTTTCGCATCAATCGAAACTCGGCCGCTGTAATATTTTATTTTTATGGCCGTAGCGTGTCTATAGAGTGTGGCACGCAGATTTCGCCAGCCTGTCCCTAGTTCGCCAAAAGAACGATTGAACTCAACGATTAGAGAGCATTGGCCGCCAACAGCGCACGCCAACACGCATGCAAAGAACGTGTCACGATTATAGCGCATGCGCAGATGACTGGGACGAGCCATGTGCGCATACGCTGTTCTTGTTTGACAGTAGCGGTAAAATGTAGCGCTATATAATAAAAATGCCTGGCGTTTTAGCATTGCTAATAAGCACGGAACATTGTGCAAAAGCACAGTTTTTTGCTGGCGGACACCGCCGCCACGTACCTGAAAGCGCGATTGAGGTGTCCTCTGACACAGGGAGCCAGTTATGCGCCTCTTCAACTTTTTTATCCTCGATGCCAATTTACCCAATGTACGTACGTTGGCGCCCTATGATAATAATAATAATTGGTTTTTGGTGGAAAGGAAATGACACAGTATCTGTCTCATATATCGGCGGACACCTGAACCGCGCCGTAAGGGAAGGGATAAAGGAGGGAGTGAAAGAATAGAAGAGAGGAAGGAAGAGGTGCCGTAGTGGAGGGCTCCGGAATAATTTCGACCGCCTGGGGATCTTTAACGTGCACTGACATTGCACAGCACACGGGCGCCTTAGCGTTTTGCCTCCATAAAAACGCAGCCGCAGCGGCAGTGCTGCGTTTCTGCAACAATGTTGTCAACGCTAACGCGTATTGCTCTAGTGCTTTGTTTCTGATTCAGCGTTGTCGACGCCAACGCATGCAGCGCACATCTCTCTGTTACTATCGCCACAGAGCATAAAGCGCGAATGTTAGTTCGATAGCAGTATTAGTTGATGAAGAAGACAATGTGCAATGCACAGCGCGACACTGCGTTGCAGTTTAACACGAGGCGTGATCGGTTGGGGCGATAGTATAGTAATTGCGTGCAGCGGCCAGCGAAGCTGATCTGTTTGCGCCGCCGCGGGTTCTAATCCCAGTCGCGGATATTTATTTAAATAATTTTTACCTTATTGCTTTCACTTGGCACGAACGCACAAACACCGCAAGCATTCAAACGTCGCAAGATCTTGCCCGGAGTTTACCCATCGCAGCAGTGTTTTGGCACTAGTACTTTCTATTGTTAACATTCCTGCTTTCTCGTTGTCTCGGTCCCCATGGATATAATGTTCCAGCAGCTATTGCTAAGCTGGCCTCCCCGCTAGTAGCACGCGGCCATTGTTTGCCGTTTCTTTTCCGGTCACTATTCCATTCGCATAAACGCTCTTTTTGTTTGCCGCTCTCTGAGCTCGCCATGTGGGCCGTAGGCAAACGCACGTTCTTCAAGCGCGGAGCGAGTGGTGGTGCAGAGCGGGTGACGCCAACGGGTAGCTCGCCGGCACTCATCGTCCCCGCGGGGTCGATGGGGGCTGGCATGCGATACGAGACAGCTTGCCACGCCGCCATCGATTTACTGCTCCCGCGAGAAGGACGAGACGCTTCTCCCGCGGCCACCGCGGCACAAGGGGCCCGCTCCTTATCACCTGTCCTGTCAGGGCTGGGCTTGCTGCCCTGCCGGGGCATCCGGCGACTATAAAACTGGAAGCCGTTTTCTTCTTCCTACTTACGCGTGCTCCTCGGCATCTTAGTTCGGCTCTGTTCTTTGTTCGAAGCGATGTAAAGAAGGCAGTTCCTCGGGGATGGAAATTTATGCAGACGCGGCTTTTTTATATATACTTTTTTCTTCCTTTGGTTAGATTTGAATTTAGCCAGGGTGCGATATTTGCATGCCAGCGTGCGCATCAGGAAAGCTCTTATGTGAGCAGTAAAGCTCTGCTATATTTAGCGTATATGCCTTGGCCTTTGTCCCATTTAGGGTGGTCACCAGGAAGCCTGTCGAAGGCGCCCGACGCTTAGTGTTAGCTAGGTTTATAGGTTTGCATTTTGGTTGCTACTTGATGTTATGTTTGGTATTATTACAGTTTGCCGCGTTCCTGTACTTTTATGCCTGTGTTTGTTTCTATCAAATTAGGGTGCAATGTATTTTCTGTGATTATTTTTTTCTTTTCCACTATGTTGTATGAGAATGTTGTAACTCTACCCCCCCCCCCCCCTCTACTGTAATGCCAAACAGGCGCTGTGGGTAATGTGATAAATAATTAAATAAATTACGCTCAGTGTTATGCAACTGATTGTTGTAGTGCTCGCAACAGTAACGTTTAAGTTCTGACAGTATACCCCTTGAGGTACGAGCCTGGTTTCGGAATAGATTTCTTTTTTTTATTCTCCTAATAACAAGAGTAAAAGCACGGAAGCTATAATCGCTGATACTAGTCATGCATCGGAAGGTTTTCCATCGGTGCGAATGTGGTTACTTATCTGGATCATTATAGTAGCTGTGATTGAGAGGTGGGTTTGCGGCCTGGCTACATCGAAGCATATCCAAGCACCGATAAGTTCATTCAGCTGGTCGGGTGAGACCTGCATAAGCTGTTATTAACGCCTTCGAACAAGCGTGCAGCTCGCTGAGCCAAAACAATAAGAAAGGGGGGTATGTCACGCACTTAGAAACATTTTACCACGTGTTTACTCAATGCATCCACAATCGTTTTCTCTATCTTGTGAACATATAGTACGTAGGTTCACTTTTTATGAGCAGCCTATCTGTGCAGAAAGTTGGAGTTTTATTCAGTGTCGTTTCTTTATCAGTAACCTCACCGACAGAACTATATGTTGGGTCTTTTTGTTTACGTTTTTCTAAATAATGCTTTACTTGCTTGCAACACTAACTGCAAGTATCGTTATCAGAGTCATCGTTAGCCCAGGTACGCCCACTGCAGGACAAATTAAGGCTTCCCTCACTGATTTACAATTAGCCCTCGTGTATACAGCTGCGACAGTCCCTACTGCACATATCCCACTTCACTCTCCACAGCTCCCTTATGTGTTTTCCTTCTCTCGAAATTCACTCCGCTACGCTAGCGAGCTATCGGCTATTTTTTCTTCTGATTACATGTCTCGCCCATGCTCAGTACCTCCTCGTGATTTAAGCCAGGATATCGTTATGGTATCATATGCCTCGATGACTCCTCGCGAGATGACACCTAAGCGCTGCTGTCCTGGCAGGAGAAGTCTTCAAGCCAATTAGCGTTTAGTGTGGCCGATCTCAGTGGTTCTTCCCGCGCACTGGCAAGGTCCGTTGAGAGTGAGCACAGCTCGAACCGGGGTTGAGCTCGGTCGGTTCTCCGGGCACCGCGTGCTCGCGGATGCGTGCGCCTTGGGTCGGCGTCCCCGGTTAGAAAGCTCTGGCCACGGGCCAGGAATTCCTTTAAAAAAAAGGAGAAAAGAGAGAGAGAGAGACGAGCGCATAAAAGAAGCTGCACGGAGCGAGTGAGAGAGAGAGAGAGAGAGAGGAGGGGAGAGGAGCGCGGCGAACGCGTTTTCTGGCAGCTCAAGGCGCATTCCGCGGGAGCCTCTTAACGGCGGCGGCTAGCGATGCGCGCCGCTGATATTTCTCGCGCGCTCTGCCCGGGCTCTCTCTTTGTGCGCGCTGTGGCGCGTGGGTAGCGTTTAGCCGCTGCTTCGCGGGCAAGGCGCGACGGTGATTGTGCGCCCGAGAAGCCTCCGCATTCCGAAGTTTGTCAAAGTCGCGAGCTTCGCGCCAGATGAGCTTGAAGGTTGCGGCCGGAGCACCGGTTCCTCCTTGCAGAATGTTTGAAGTCGTTTCCTTTTCAGTTTTGTTTTGACTACGAATCTGCTGTCGCCGCATGCATTTCGATGCTTCGAAGAAGCTTTGCACAACTTGCTGAGGTGAGAAAAAAGAGAAAAGGTGTTTAATGTTTGATATTTATTGCACATTGTTTGTGGTAGCGTTAAATGAACACCAGGTCCGGGGCTTAGAAGGCACCGTAATTTCTAAAGTGTTTGATCAGAACTTTTCTGGTATACACGGGATTAGCTTTCGTGGTGTAGTGAGCCAAATCGCTGTGAGAATAGGGTGGTTCAAAGGTGGAATTTGGGGGCAGAGGATTGTCTAGAGTGGTCCGATTTTGGGACCAGTCCCAGAAAGAATTACGGCTATCAGGGTAGGCCCCGCAGTATTTAGAGCGGGTACGGCCGGGTTATTTTGGAATATTCGTTTCAGATGGAAGAAGTTCAGCCTTCTAGAAGGGGCGCATATAGCTGGTTTCGAGACTCAAAGTCTCTAAAAAAAGTATTTTTCTCCTGGTTAGCTTAGCAACATGCTAAGGGCATGAATCACGTTATCGCGCTCTTTATTGCACCAGTCGCGCCTTTTAATAAATCTATCACGCTTTTTATTGCCTAACCCAAAATACCTTAAGCGCTGTTGAAAAAAGGCACTGCACGGTTTAAGCTTTAGGATTGTTTTCGTGTCTTGATGTGCGTGCTTCATCCAGAAAAAGGGTAGTCACGTTTCAGCTTTCCTACTCGTCCCCCCCCCCCCCCCTCCCCCTACCGCCCCTCCCGCAACTTGATATTTTTCTCGTAGATCCGTCTATCTGTTTGTGTTTCCCCGAACCTGTTGCCCGCGACGTAGGTAGCATCATTCTTTAAAAATGATTGAGCTCTTCTTTCATCCTGTCACGCACTATTTACGCTAGAGCGATTAATCCGGATTAGATGGCTGTAGTAAAGATAGCGCGTCGTTAAATCATGTCAGTGGCCACAAAGCTGCCATGACACGTGACTGACTGAGACAAGACGCTGTTACCGTATTCACGGTGCGTCACAGAATCCCCGCCGACAGAATAGCACACAAAATGACGCTTCTTTCCTTGCCACCGTTTCTTTAACGGCGTCCTTGTTCGTCTATTCACCTCGTCTTTGTCCCCTGTCTTCGAGTGGATTTTTGCTTTATTTCTACGCGTGCCGCCTTTGTAATGCAAGAAAAGCAACCGTTGCTCGGGGGATCCCTGCTGTCACCGCTTACAGCGTTTACCCTGCAATCTTTCTAAGCCGAGCGTGTTGCTGCCAACAGCGTCTTTCTTCGGGACAGTGGCTTCGGAGAAGGCGTGCCAACTGCACTGGCAGCGCGCTCCAGCCTTTGAATTATCGACTTGAGTGTTGGTTTACCTTGTTGGTTTCGCTTTGCTTTCCTCTTTGGTTTGGCTAAGCGCTTAACGCCAGCCAGCCGTCTGGCTGTAAGAGTGTTCGCCCCGGCGACGCGGCTAATGCACCTTGCTTGACAACAGCAGTTAGGGTGGTATTCCGGCTGAAATATGATTTCTAGATCTCGGTGATAACTGGTTAGGTAAGATATACGAGGCGGTCGAGTTTATTGACTGCAACGGCAGCCTTGGCTGCAGCATTAGTGGGCTCTACAACAGTGCTTTAGTGTCTGGCAGTGAAGCACCCTTTGGCGGAGCGCCCACATTGGTTGGTATTTAACCTTTGCATGTCGAGTCTGTTATTTTATTTACGGTAAAAGCTTGGAGGCATCGCATGAACTAAGAGGGGGAAAGAGAAGCGTGAAAATGTGTGCGGCAGATTATTTTTACCACATCACGCTTAACACAAACAAGGCGCTCCAGCGAACTAAAAGTGGAAGAATTAATCGGGAAGAGAAAGGAGAACGCCAAAGAGGCCGGGGTGACAGTCGCAAGTGTTGAAGACTATAGACGCTAACATAACAGACAAGGTTTTTCTCCTTCTTTTATGATATCATGTGGCCAATTCCCGCTATAGCTCCCGAAGAGAAATGGAGTGTTTTAAATTAAATAAATAAATTTTAAGCTCATATTCTGCATTTATGATGCAACTACATGATATAGAAAGAAAATAAAAGACGAGTTTGCTAGTGCGGTAGAGGAGGCGTCGGTCTATATGGTAGCCGTCCACTGTTTGGCGCTGTAGTTTGTTGTAAGTTCATGGTGTTATGCTTTCTTCTTGCTGCTCACCGCGGAGGATGTTAGAGGCGACGACTGCAGCCATTCTGCAGGGTCCTTCGACGTAGGTAGAGAACTGCGAAAATTCTTCAATGTATAAGCAAGGAAGATAATGGTCTATGGTTTATGGGGGTTTAACGTCCCAAAGCGACTCAGGCTATGAGGGACGCCGCAATGAAGGGCTCCGGAAATTTCGACCACATGGGGTTCTCTAACGTGCATTGCATCGCACAGTACACGGGCCTCTAGAATTTCGCCTCTATGAAATTCGACCGCCGCGGCCGGGATCTAACCCGCGTCTTTCGGGTCAGCAGCTGAGCAACACAACCACTGAGACACCGTGACGGCGCAAGGCAGATAATAAATGAGGCATAAGGCAAACAGAACCCCCTTCGCCACCCCCTTCTACATCCGACCAAACGAAAACGAGAAAAAAAATACAGAATTCGAATCAGGGGTAAGCCTTGAAAAATTATGAGCTGTTTTTTAACACTGCCCTATTCCCTCACTTGTATGCTGCCTCCCCTAACCCTGTCCGTACTATTCCCCTTAAAAGCTAGTTTATGGATTTTTGGAAGGGCTTCAAAATCATATGGCAGTGGAACTCGTCACATCACTCTACCAAGAAAGAATGCGTGCTCTCTAGGGCGCATCCTTTAATGCCCCTTGACTACCCTTAAGAGCCGTGTCAGTCTGTGTGACTAATGATAAACAGACATGAAAGAGAAAGAAAACACTTCATTCTCTAATCTTGTCTCTGAAACCTACGAGTCGAACAATAAAAACCGAAAACCCCCGCCTTCTCTATTCAAAAGAAACACACAGCCCTCATTTTAGTGTTTAGAAAACTACTAAAATCTTTTTAGATGCCTGTCCTTGCAACAAAGCTCTTCGGGTCATGAACCTTTACTTACTGAGTCATTCTGCCAATAAATGAGTCATTACGCTTGTGGAGCGCGAACGTGCTCGTCAGAACGAGCCGTTAAGGTACTTGACACGTCGTGTCTGTTCTGATAGGAGTACGAACAGTTTATGGAGTAGAGAAGACCGATAATTAAAAAGAAGTCATCGCTCTCTCGAATACTACTTCTTTCTTTGCACCTGCGTGGGGGAATTTTTGGCCATAAAAAATGACGGTCTGACTGCTAACAGGGAGTGCATTCCTTCTCGCGCTTTCCACGGGGCGATGAAAGGGCCAACGCGCGGCGATGATATTTCAATCAGGCGCATGATGGATCGCCAGAGAAAGCAGGTGGTGGCGTGATAAGGTGGCGCGTGCGCTGAACTCTGGAGAGTCAGCGCATTCCGTACGTGCGTCTGCGAGTATTTGATTACTTACTTTTGTTCCAGGCCCAGGGACCCTAAATTCATGGGTACTTTTTTTTTAAACTTCGTGAAAAGAGGAGCACACGTGTTAGGCAGTCACCGCTGCTTTTTTTGTGTGGCTTACTGTCAGTTAGATATGTGCGCATAACTAAGCAAAGTATTTTTGACTTCTGCTGAAGTGCCTTCAGTCCGAAGGCTATTCCTTCTATATTACTCCTTTGTACTTAGGACAAAAATAAAATTTATAATCTCTTCCTCACTTTATCAGCATGGAGAGATTCCCTGCCATACCCGCTCCCTTGCAGCTCTTAACTTCTCAAAGAAACGTTGTAGTTTTTTTTTTCTCTGGGTCAAAACTTAGTGGGGATATGAACCTTAGTTCAGAACCTGGTAGTCCTTGGTTTCAGAAAAATAGTTGGCAAATGCCGATTTATCATCACCAGCCTGACTGCGCCCACTGCAGTATAAAGGATTCTCACATACCTCTCCAATTAACCCTGTCCTGTGCCAGATGCGGCTACCGCATGCCCGCAAACTTCTTAATCTCATCCCCCCGCCTAACCTTCTGCCGCCCCCTGCTACGCCTGTCTTCCCATGGAATTCAGTCTGTTACCCTTAATGACCATCGGTCATCTTGCCTTCGCATCACACGCCCTGCCCAAGCCCATTTATTCCTCTTGAATTTCGACTAGGATGTCATTAACCCGCTTATCTATATACTGACCTGAACGGAGGGTTAGGCCTCCTCTTACGTTCATGTTTAAAATTTAGACACTGATATTTTACACACTGTTTCGGTTCGGGTTGAGCTGGTCACACTGAGATATGGGTGTAAAATAATGTGGAGTGGTCCAAGCAAAAAAAAAAAAGAAATGAATATTTTCATTCTATTGAATTGCTGTTCGCTTAGAACGAGGGCCATACTTCGAGTCTCTGCCGAAGCAATGGCCAGGAAGGGGAATAAGAACAAACCGTAAATATCTGAAGGGCGAGAGAGAATAGAACTTGTCTTGGAAGCAAGAGAAGTTTGGTATAAATTTTCTCTTTCAGATATTTTTCTTTCAGCTTAATTTCCAGCGCGCACCGCTTCTTCATTCCCTAGGATGGCTTCCAATTTATAGGAAAACTCTTTTTTAATAGCCTGCTTACAGCAAAAAGGCTACTTGCATTTCGTCACCACTGTTCAGCGAGTAAACACGCTTGAAGATTCACATGCACTTCTCTTCAAGTTACCGTTTTATTGGCTGTTCGCCAGGCTGCTTCAGGCGATGTCCCAAAGGCGTCTCTCGATTGCACGAATGGCATCGAAGAGTATGATTTCCTAAAACGAGAGGCGACCGGAAACGCAGAGCACGCATCGCCGTGCCCTTGTTTTCCTACTCTTTCCTCCCAGAGTAGCGGTCGCTGCTGTGTGTACATAATCAGAAACCGAAAAAACCCCGCCCTCCGTGGTCAGACTGAAGCGAAGCATTCTTGGCGCGTCGAAGAAGCTTCGAAAGGAGCCAACATACAAAAACAAACAAGCCACGGGGATCCCTGCCTTACTCACGCCTTTCTTTCCCACTCATTTCTTCTTTTTTGTTGTTTTTTCTCCCGGAAGCTCTCCGTCGCTGGCGAGGGATTTACAAACGGAACGAAAGAGCGCGGACCAAAGTTGGAGCGGCGGTGGCAGTGCAGTGGCGAAAATGGCGCAGGAGCGTCAAACACGGTGCTTTCTCTCTTTACCGCTGGCCCGCGTAGTTTCTCCGAGTGGAGCGCGATTTGTTTACAGAATGTGCGGCTGCCTTCTCGGCGGGGCCGACCGCGGAGAAGCCGTATGCTTAGCCGTGGGCGTCGTTGGTTCTTCTTCTTCCCGGTCCGCGAAGAAGAAGGACCGCCGCCTGCGCTGGCTTTGCGTGCCCGGCCATTTTAGCGCTCCTCGTTAAGTGTTGCGGACGATGTCGACGCGCCGGCGTCGGACATCGATTTGTAGTTTGCCGCGCCTCCCTTCGGCGGCAGAAAGAAGAAGACAAGGCGTTCATGCATGCACGCCGCAGTGGCTGCTGATCACCAAAGAAATAAGCGGGCTGAGTGGAGAAGCATGTGACGAGGATGTGCGTTGCAAGTGTTCGCAGTTCTGTGCAGTGCGCGGCGCGACGCAGCTACGGCGCCCAGCGCATTATCGACGCGCTACTTAATCTGCCCTGTTTGCTTTTACGGGCTTGTAGGTTGATGCTTAAGCAAATATTTAGTGTGAGGTGCGAGGTGCCGTGATGGGCAGAACCAGTGATTTAGTTTGTTGATTTGCGTCACAAGTGCCAGCAGAGAATCGCCAAGCCTCTGTTGGTCTTGATGGTGTCAACCACCAGGGTACGTTTTATTTACCGTTTATACCAAGGGTGCGCTTTTGATTGTCATCACGCAGTTCAGTGATAAGGATACGCAAATCATCCCCTCTAATTTAGGCAAAGAAAAAGAAAATTTACCTGTTTTACTGGCTGGCTAATCTGACGTCACGTTTCTGATGCTCCTTATTCGGTTTGCGGGATCGTTTGGTGGCTGACAACTCTATCAACGACGTTTCGTTATTGCATTAAAATGCTGTGAGGCCAGTCATGAGCCTATATCGAGGCAGTGCGTTGCTGTGGTTGAGGCTACGTCATGCTGAGCTGAAGTCACAGGTTATGGAAAAACAACCGTGTAAATGATGATATATGTTCGACGTTGCCCAGCGTTATTAAAGAACACCGCTCTTGGCTATCCATTGCAGTGCGATCCCAACGTGCCTGCGTAGAAATAGAATGCACCAGACACATGACGGGCCCACAGCGAAGGCTGCTTAGCCAAGCTGAACAATAAGTAAGCTTATTGAGACAGCACCCGGATAGGCGGCCCCATCTTGGGCACTGCTGCACGGAATTAACGAGGTTCGACCGAACAACCAAGGCTCGAAGATGAGAGCAAAGGGGGAAATACGTGCGACGACGGCTTCAATGAAGGTGATGGGCGCCGAAATGCGCGGGTTAGGGCACACCATAACGGCGGCGACCGCAAAAACAGCCGCCCCATCGTCGTCCGTATAGTGGGGTGCGCGACTCCCGTTCGAAGGCCGAGAGTATGGGCTGGCTGGCGCCGCCGTCAGAGTTGATCGCTGCACGTAGTGGACGCTCGTCTCGCTCGAGGGTGCGTCTGATGACTCTTTGCGCACCCTTCGCTTTCCAACTTCCTTATCCCCTCTCCCCTCTCCCCGGTGAGGCACGCACTGATCATGATTGCCGAACGATGGCCAACTCGCGGCTACTGTGCGGGCTTTGTCGATGTTGCTTTGGCATCGGCAGCAAGCTGCGGCAGCGGCGCTGATTTGAGAGAGCGTTTCAACGTCAGCACTTCCGTGTTGCCGATCGAACAGTGGCGACCGTGAACTACTTGCGCGCGCTTTTCTTTCTCACGCTTCGCGAGGTGAGGAAAGATTGAGGGCGCCGTTTATTGCAGCCGAGTGGCGACATTATTGATGAGCTCGCGCTATTTTTGACTACACGTTGTCCGTTTGCCGAGATCGACGTGTTTGGCGCTGCGCTTAGGCACACCTAGAAGCAGGGGTAGAAGACTTCTGTCCCGTTGTGAACTGCATTTGCTTCCCATTCGGATAAGTGGTTAATATTTATTGGTTTGGCGTAATATAAGAACATATTCAAGCACTAAAAGCAACAAATGACATCCACAGCTTAGACATTTCGATTGCTATCGTAACTGAAAAAAACAAAACAAAAGATAGATATCTGAATTTTTATCTTTGGTGTAAAGGAAGGAACAGCGACACCTCCTTTATAAATTTGGAAATGTTTTAGATCCTGCTAGCCTCTCTTTCACCCACATGAGTAGTCGGCGTAAGAAATTATTCTAATCGTGCAAAAGTTGGCCCGGTGCTGCGCTGCACCGTCCATCGCAGCAGTATTCGCAGTTCTAATCGTAGAGAACTCTCTAAATTTATGCGAGTCTAGTTAGATGCTGTAACTTATTTGTGTTAAGGCCGAAACATATGCAGCCACGCAACAGACGTTGGGATTCCTTAGAATCGACCGAGAGCAGTTAAGAAAAAAAGTAATAAAAACAAACGGCTGTTCATGTTGTATATGTGGACATATTTTGGGATTTAACCTTTTGTATTTCTGGCATGGCTGATGATCAGTACGCTGGGGAGAATACAGCACCTCAAGTTTTACCGTTGCATATAAGTAAACTCATTAAATGAGAGCCACCGGCTTGTTTCATTGGTGGAAACAAAAAAAATAAAAAAAAACGAACTCACAAAATCACAGCGCTGCAGTCGTTTTCACTATCACATCCTCCTGTTTTTTCACGACCATTTCGTCGTGTAACTTTGAACTTCCATTATCCGCCATGCAAATTTTGTCCCCCTTGCGGCGAGGCAATCTGTCGCCGTGTAGCCTTCTCCTGGGGCCGTTATTCTCGATATCGCGCGGCCGGGTAAAAGACCGGAAACAGGAAATGGAGCATAGTGCGCAAGAGCCGGGTCGTTAACCCTCCGTCGGCCCGGCTACGCAGTCCACATTGTTTACATTGTCTGCTTCGTCTTTCTGCTTGGCTCTCATCCTAATGAGCGAAAGATTGCTAATGCGCTGGCGAAAAACTGGAAGTTTGTTTCTGTTTTTCCCCGCATATGCCTAGTGTATACTTTTTTACACGCAATTCTAGTCTTTGGTTTAGAGCTTGGTATTTGCATTTATGGACAGGAGTGACGAGTTCCTTTGAGAGCGCGGGCTTTCGGCACCTAATTTAGGCACAAGTAGGGAAGAATGTGCGGATGGGAACGAGACGAAGAGGGTTTCTTTCAGAGAAGGTCCAAAAGTACATCTCCTTAACCTAAGCGATTTTTAACAACGGCGCACACAACTTTATTTTATTAAAGTGCAAACTAAATGACGCCCGCAGTGCGACTTTCGTGACATGCTTTGCGAATGATGTTTGCTTTTGGGTGCAGGGTGAACAAACTTGAGGAAGTGCTTGTCTCTTTTTCCAAATAGAACTTAAACGGGCAGCCGGAGCCAAAAGTCTTCAGGGCAGATGGTTTTATTTTAAGCCTTACCATGTAGCATTTACGTTGCACCTAAAGACAACCAAAATGTCCTGAATGTTGAGACCGGAGATTTTCTCAATTTACAGTTATTTTCATTTTGAGAGGTAGGATAAGTGATTCATTACACGGCCGACAAGCGAACCGTGTGGTCTGAGGAGCTATGTCCAAAGACCTAAGTACCTGTATGGTTGGAAAGTTTGCAGTCTGTGGTCTGCGCGCTTAGTATTTTGGTACAGAATTTTTGCCCCTTTATTTCGGAATGACAGTTATTATCTATATTTCAGTTGAAAACATGAAAGACATAGAGGCATTGTAAAGAAAAAAAAAGGAACAGGTAGCGAATGCAGCCAGCAGAGGCACGGCACCTGTCCCTTCCGGTGGCACATACGTGCATAGCAACATAATTTAATGTGTAAATGGTGTCTGAACATTTAACCTTTTTTTTCACGTAGTTTAAGATGCGGCACAATCTGTATAAAAAGTTGTATTAATTGGTTTTTGGAGAAAGGAAATGACGCAGTATCTGTCTCATATATCGTTGGTCACCTGAACCGCGCCGTAAGAGAGGGATAAAGGAGGGAGTGAAAGCAGAAAGGAAGCAAGAGGTGCTGTAGTAGAGGGCGCCGGAATAATTTCGACCACCTGGGGATCTTTAACGTGCACTGACATCGCACAGCACACGGACGCCTTAGCGTTTTTCCTCCATAATAACGCAGCCGCCGCGGTCGGGTTCGAACCCAGGAATTCCGGAGCAGTAGCCGAGCGCCCTAACCACTAAGCCACTGCGGCAGGTGTATACAAAGTTGTACCTTTTCATTATCTAGGTTTACTTCATTCTTGACCCTCTCAAGTGTGTGGCAAACTCTTCTACTGAACGTAATTTTTTTTGCAGTGTCTCCTTGAACGGAAAATTTAATTTACTGCTTCTAATCACTCATATCTTTAGTTATAACACAATACCTGCGATAATGAAGGTTACACTTGGTAACGACAACCGCGTCCATATGCGCTGGTGCGTATCACACGACTGCCCCAAGGGCCTTTCGCCTCTCTCTTCAAAAATAGCCGCCGCAGTGAGTCAGTGGTTGTGGCGCTCGGCTGCTGACTCGAAAGACGCGGGTTCGATCCCGGCCACGGCTGTCGAATTTTGATCGATGCGAAATGCCAGAGGCGCGTCTTCTGCGCGATGTCAGCGCGCGTTAAAGAACCGTAAGTGGTTGAAATTCTCCGGAGCACTTCACTACGGCGTCTCTCATAGCCCGAGTCGCTTTGGGAGATATAACCCCAATGAAACCATACAACCAATCTTCAAAAAATACCTAAGGTCGCGTTGAGATCTTGCAGCGGCTACTGGACGGTAAACGACGCAACACTGCGATGATTTTGATGCTCACGACATTCTGAGCAGCGTTCCTCCGCATCTTTCGCACGGCACCCGGTCTGTCCTTGCTCCGGCCTTGAACGGCGTCGTCACATCAGTCGCATACGCTGGCCGCGACACAACTACAACCGCACTCTTTAGCTGCATACAGCGACGCGCCGCCCTGACAAGAGAAACAAGGGCTGACGAAAGGAAAGAGGTGTCGTTGCTCGAGCACTTTCCTTTCCACATCGCTCTCTCTCCTTCCTCCTTCGCCCGCACTACGTCTTCCCAAGATTGAGCGACGAGCGAGCTAGCAGCGCCCGAGTAGCAGCGGCTACAAGGAGAGGCCCGTGACGAAACAGAAGGCGCCCCATTGTTGTAGTGTCGCGCTGGGAGACAAGGGGGCGCTCGCGGGCGTTCTTTCTGGGCCTCTGCACCGACCGCAGTGTATAACCCCGCGGCGAGGACACGAAAGGAGCGTGCCGGCGCCTGATTAATTGCGGGAGCGTCGGCGCGTGGTCCTCCCAGCACCGCCACCAGCGGAAGCCTGCATGGATCGCTCTCGAGCACGCGGGGCGGTCGTCCTCCCGCTGCGTGAAGAATGGCTGCGCTGCGAAACACGCATTGAGTTTGAACCGCATCGAGTGTTGTTGCCGGCGCCGCCGCTTCCGAGCGCTAACTGGCATTGTAGTGCGTGCCGTTTGTATCCCGGCCGGTTGAGTTGTTCAAGTTCGCGCTGCTTAATGGTAGGGTGCAGCGAATGATGGAAAGCAAAATGAAGGCTGCAACGTTGACAGATTGAAGGCTAACAGCGTAAATTATATGGCAAATGTGAGTCGATAAAATTGTATTCCAAGTTGTGAGAAAGAATCATAACTTGCGTTGGCTCTTGAACGTACAGAGTTTCTTAGAGGGAAAGGTTGAATACCAAATCAGAGATGAACAGTCGAGGATGGCAGAAATTTAGGCAGCATGGAGAGTTTAGTTTAGCAGGTTTAGTTTAGCCAGGGCTGATTGGAGTTACTGTCAGAGGATTTGTCCTAGAGGGACCTTTACCTTGCTGGTAACTGTAATGATGCTGATAACAGCTGGTCTCGTTTTAAGGCGTCCTTAAGCTTAACCGCCCCATCCAAGTATGTTTCTGATAACCTTTGTGCGAAACCTCAGCTCTGTTGTGTGAAAAGAAAATCAAGAATGTGGAGTGTTAACGATTTTTGGAACGAACGTGACACGTGCGCGCCACTGTAGCTGGAAAACTCGACCTCTGTCTGCAGGAGGAACATCAAAGCGCATCGATGTGTTTGTAGGGATGAGTAGAAGACAGCACACAGGTGTGAGGTAGCACAGTTTCATACGACAGCAGACTTCCGGGCGTCTTCGATTCGGTTTGCGGTATATAACTTCTTTGGACAAGAGTGGTGTTGGGCCCTCGTTTGTGCCTCGTTGAAAGTGTAAACAATAAAGAAAAATTCTGTTTACTGTACCGTTTAAGCTTGCAAATAAGACACAAGAACCCACGTCACCTTCACACCAGAAGTCTTTTTGGCCCACGCTTCATGAAGAGGCGCGCTCCCAGTCGCTCGCAAGAAAGTTTAGTGTGAGTGCAGTGCGCGGCTGAAGATGTTTCGCCGTTGCACAAAATGCCTGCCTGTACAAAGAACCGAGAAACAATTGCTGAAGCGTGTTTATTGAGGAGCATGTGTGCGCAGGACACAGACAGTATTCTTCGCCCACAGGGGGCTTTGTTCTGAGGCAAACTTTTGTTTTTGTTGTTGGGGTAAGGTCGATGCTCGCTGTGTACTCGAAGCGAACGTTGGGATAGTGGACAGACGCAGCAGATGCAGCAGTTCTGGCATTACCAGGGCTAGAGTTCTAAGGAAGAGTTATGGTATGCATGGCTTCTGGGGTTTCTTCCATGTGTTCAGTACTGAAAGGAAGGCTTTTGTCCTCATCACGGTCTTACATAACATAAGACTGATTTGGTTCAAAACGACTCAAGACTCGTTCTGCCTATTCTATAGCGTTTACCTGAACCTGAGATTTTTTTCCCGGCAGAGGGACTTTCACTTTGTTACTGCTGGAACCTTGTAAACTGCCTGATTGAGGAGCTGGTTGTGCTCGGTTACGATGACGCCTTCTATACGCTCTCAAATGCTGATCGCTTTCGAGGTGTGTGCGAACATCGCGAACACCCTGCTGTGCGGAAAATATTCGCAATATGACGTTGCCTGTCTCTCTCCATTCCGCAGGAGCCCCGAAGCCTGGAGGCCGTGCAGCGGCACCCGGTGACGTCGCCGGTGACAGCTCCTCGCTGCTCGAAGAGCGATCCGCATGGCTTCCCGTCCACAAATCACCAGGCGAGTTGCTCCCGGTTGCTCTCGTTTCCTTTCTCATTTCTCCCACCACCTTTCCCTCTCGCCGTCACTTCCTTCACGGCGCCGTCTTCCGGCCGAAGCCTGCGGCTATTACGAGTCCGGGTGGTCGCTCCGGCCGGCGTACCAGAAAGAGTTTACGACTGCTGCCGCCGGCAGCCGTCCGATTGGCGGCCGGCGGGCGCCAGCTGTGTGGCCATCGGTCGCGCTCCCTCCTGCCCCCGCTTCTATCGCCCTAAACGGCGCCGTCATCGACGCTGCCGCCACCGCGGCCAGTGTCACCGCCTCGGTCCCGCTTTAGGCGTGGCGCTGCGGCACTTGGCTCGTTTTTATAACGCCATCCCGGTGGGGAAGAAAGTTACGACAGGAGCAAAGAGAACTCAAGAATGGAGACCCGACCGTAAGGTGCGCGGTGCGGAGGTGTCGCGGTTTGGGTGAGGCCGTTTACGTTTTTGTGGCTGCGGCTGGCCGCGCGGTGGGGTTTGTTTGGGCACATCGTGAATGAGGTGGTCGACGGTAGAGCGGAGCTTTCCGCTCACACGAGTTGGGTGGGGGCTCCGTCCTGTGTTTGTCTCTGAGGCCTGTGTGCTCCATCGTCGAAAGGTTTGGTACTAAAGGCTTTCAAATGCGTTTTAACCATTGCCTACTTGTTTCACTCGCCTGTGAGTCTCCGCAAATAATTCTATTTATCTTGCCTGCTTCAAATAGGGGCCGAAGATTCTCAATTTCTACACGCAGGGGACTAGGAAAGTTGACGACGTACACAGGAATTAAAGGGACAGTAGGGCGGGGCCGGGGGGGGGGGGGGGGCGATTTTTTTTCGCTGATCACCTTCTGTCCTTTCCTTCCCAGGAAGTTGTGCGCACTAAGCCCAGACGCCTTCGAAGCAAGCAACAACCAGCGGGGTGCTTCGTCGCGTTCTGTCTCTCCCCTCTCAGGCTACCCGAAATTCGTTCTTTCCCCAGTCCGAATACTTTATTGCACGCTCTTTACGTGCCGACTGGCTGGCAAGCGCCCCCCCCCCCCCCCCCCCCGCCTTTATTTTGTTTTATGTCATTGTACATCTTGCCCAACCCAGCATTCCCCTCTGCGGGAGAGCAAAGTGGGCACCGCGAGTCACGTGTCCTCTCTTGCTCTCGGAGCTTTGGCACCGAGCTCGGCGACACCGCTGTGGAATCCTAATGGACGTTGGTGCCGCCGCACTCCCACTGCGACCCACTGTGGGCGACCAATGGTTTCGCGCTCGAGTGCGCGCCCCGTGTGTGCCCGCCGCGGAACAACGTGCTTCGCATAGAACTGCGCTTGCATGTCTGCGTACGTATTTTCATGCGCGTGCGGACGCGTCGCTCTCGCCTTGTGTGCGACTGGTTAGCACGCTCGCGCCATGCCGCTCCGGCAGCAGCGCATACCACTGATCCGTCCGAGCGTGGGAGGTGTGGATAACTCGGATTCAGACCAGTGCGGTGGTATGATGGGTGTTGTTCGGCCAGTTGGGCTTTCCGCAGAGGGACGAATCTAGATAAGCGGCAACACGCTAAGCCTAACTTGCACCACTACGCTAATAAGCCAACGTATGCTTCCGCGTGGTGGCATGCCACATGTGAGCTCGGCAGCCAGCTATTGAGCTATTGAGGGCGGCCTGCAACTTTCCTGTCTTCATCAAATTTTTGCATTCAGGAGCTCTAGGCAGTTCGTATCGATGTCACTGTGAAGTTGCCCGACACGTTACCTAGCCTCCAGGTTTATAATAAGTGGACCAAAGCCTGATGCATCAGCCTGACGAGCACTTTCACTGGCATGATGAAATAGCCTTGGCACGTAAACAGGGGAAGCAGGAAAGGGCTCGAGTTGGCCCGTCGGTTGGTGTGCGGTCACGCTGGTTCGTTCAAATGCTCATTTGGTCGCTGGCGTGGATGTAACGGGTACAAGTCGGCGGATCGTTGCGCATGCTGCAGCAGGGTCGTGCGAAACGGGCCAGTTGGGGTGCGTACGAGTGATTCAGCAAAACCAGCGAAAAAATAAAAAAAAATGTTCTGATATTAGCGAAAAACACACGAAAGGGGCGCTATGCCGAAGCAGTCTAGCTCTGCGCACTGCGCGACTCGCCCTATTCCTACGTAGTTGGTCGCACGTGGTGGCCAAATGGACGTGGCGTGTGGACGGTGTTCCCAAGGTCGCGGATTCGATTCAAGCCCGCATTGCGCTGAAAACGAAGTGCCACGAGGCACGTGTGCTGCAGAATTCGGGGGGGGGGGGGCGCTGCGAGCGCGAGCGACAACGGACGAACTCCACGTGAGCTCCGCTGATTTCGTGTTTTTACCCTAGACAGTGAGACCCTACAATACTTCCGTTGATATCACCGGTTTCCCGAAGACGAGCGGAATCCAGGGACACCAACCAGAAGTACGTACAACAAGTTTTGACCATTTTAGGTCAACTTTTCCCCGTGACCACGCCAGATGCCTCGCTAGGCCTACTGCGCCGCGCCGAAGAATACGGAGCTCTGCGTCGCAGTGGCGTTCGCTACCTGCGTCGCAGCAGCGTTCGCCAGCTGGGCTGCGCCGTGGACCGTGCCCGCGCGCCGTAGGTCGCCATGAGGGTCACCGTAGAAGGCATCCCAATTTCTCGAGAAGAATTAGCAGCCAGTGATTGGTTGACTAAAGTTAACAAGCTCCGGGAAGCGCGAACAACATCAGGGCCTGCCGTGCCAGCTTTCCCTGGAGACAAAGCGGGACCGAACCAAGCGTCCCAAATCGACAATGGGCTACGTGCGAAGACGGAAGCTGAACTCACGCCTCGGCAACGAGGGCGCTTACTAGCCAAAAAATCTGTAGCATCGAACCAGCCTCGCTTACCCAGCAACGCTCTCAAGCTAATTGTGCGCCCACGGGGCGGACTGCTACTCTCCAAGATTACAACCTACCAACTACTGGAAGCAATTTGCACTGCTGCTCGCTTCCCCAGGGACGCTGTTCGTCACGAAGACCTAATACAAGCTAACCTGATCCAGAATACTTTCGCGTACTGCACCCCAGTCGTCGAAAGAGCTGAACGGATGATGCAACTCAAAGAGATCACCGTTGACAACAAGGCGTATGAGATATCCGTCTACTGCGCTCCAGATGATAGCTCGAGCCGTGGTGTGATTCGCGGCGTCGACCTCCGACTGGATCGAAATACAATCCAAGCAGAGTTACAGGACAACCGTAACCCACCCATTCTGGACTTTCGGCGGCTCGGGAACACCACCGCAGTACTCATCACATTCGCTCAGCGCCAAGTGCCTACCTGGGTCTACTTTTGCAATAGTCGCCACAGATGCAACTTATTCAAGAAGAAGTACGAGGTGTGCTATCGCTGTGGCGAGCTCGGTCATCGAGCCGATGTTTGTGCAAGCCCAACTACTAAGTGTAGAGGTTGCGGACTATCCAATCCTACCACCGACCACACGTGCAAACCAATCTGCCGCCTGTGCGGTAAAGAACATTTCACGGGCGATAGTCGCTGCAGGGAAATCTTCAGGATTCCTTACGAAGTCAAGCGCAGGAAGTGGGAGAAAATTCGAAATGCTGAGGCAGAGAAACTCAAGACCCAAGAGACCGCCAAGCGGATCACACTCCAGCGCACCAGCCGATGGGACCGGCAACGCTCCGATAGCCAGCAGCGGCAGCTCCGAGACCGCTCGAGCTCTTTTCCACCGCTCAAGTCTCCCGCTCCACGGATGGGTTCTCAGGGGCCCTCCCGGACCAATCCCGGGCCACCTGCAGTCGTCCAGCAGACAGGGGACTCTCCTCATCCTTTGCAGCAGCCACCTGGGCCACTACCATCTCTACCCGATCTACGAGAACGTCAAGAACCGGTGAGTACGCAGGAAGGGACTCCCACTACTCTAGACACACACAAAGCGATTATGGAACTGACAGCAGTCATCCACCAACTTATACTCAGAGTAGAGGCTCTCGAAAAGCCAATGGCCACACTCCCTTCGTCTCCCCCGCATCCGCAGGGATCATATGAATCAGTACCTATGGATATCGCTCCTCCCAACCGATCCGCACAAAAACGCAAAGCAACGTCCGACACCGACTCACCCGCGGAGGGTTGGCAGGCGCGTTTTGCCAAAGTTGAGGAAAGCTGCAACCTCAGTCAAACTCGCATCAAAGCTTTAGAAGCACACATCGAACGCTCACTCCACACAATCGGCTCACAAGTCACGCAACAATTTGACATGCTGAAAAAAGCTATAGAAGCACAGGGCAAACTCCTCGCTGCCGTGGTACCCGCGGCCCCTGCGCCGACACCCGTTCAAACCCCACAACTATCCCCGCCTAATCATGGCGAGCAGCTCGGGTAACACCACCATCTGGCAGTGGAACTGTCGTGGGTTCGCGCGTAAGCGTCCGGTCCTCCAGCAGTTCCTCGCCGCGAGTGATCGCCCCGAACTAATAGCTCTCCAGGAATGCGACAAGAACACGAAACTTGCCGGTTACAGTACATACCTATCGGAACGAGTAAAACCTCGAATAGCTACTCTCGTCAAACGTAACCTCACTGTCCTCCAACACAATTTAGATCCAACTTTCCCCGAATACGTTTTCTTAGAAATATTACCCCGACCCTCGCGTAAACGTTGCACTAGTCTGTTTATAATTAATGTCTACAGCCCTCCCCGAGCTCATAAGGATATTTTCGGTCCGCTTTTCCTCAAAGCCCAGCAGCTGGCGCAGGGGCAACCCCTCCTCATTCTCGGTGACTTTAATGCGCATCACCGCGCTTGGGGCTACCACTATGACTCCGCTAAAGGTCGACGCCTTTGGAATGACTGGCATATGAACCAGCTGACTCTTATCACGGACGTGTCCTACCCCACTAGACACGGTACAGGCCTACATCGTGATACAACGCCGGATCTGGCCTTTACGACCTCCGGAGTTAAAGCGACTTGGTGTCACACTCACGAAAACTTTGGGAGTGATCACTTCATACTCGAAATCGTAATACACGAGCCCACCAGGCAATGTACGCGGCCAGCTCAGGTGATTGACTGGGACTCCTTCCGGAAGCACAGGAACCAGCAGGACATACCTCCCGCTATAACTGATATCAAGGCGTGGACAACCGAAATTGTCAAACAAGTGGCCGACGCCACTCACACCGTCGAGTTAGAGGACAGTATCCCACACTGCGACCGCTACTACGCCCATCTGTGGGAGCGCAAGAAGTCGCTCGAAGCTCTACTTGCCACTCGGAAATGGGACCGCAATATCCGACGTAGACTGGCGCGCGCACATACGAATATCGAGAAATATGCAATAGAACTCACTCGACAGAGCTGGCACAACATATGTGACCAGATGAACAACACTCCAAACGCTCGTAAGACGTGGAACCTCCTTCGACATTTACTCGACCCAGAAGGAGGCAAGCTCCAAACACGCCAACAGCTCGAGCGAATCTTCCACCAGTATCCTGGCACGTCTGACGAGCTTAAACAAGAGCTTATAAATACTTACATCCGCCCTGAACCAACAACCAACCTCCCTTTCTATCAGGGCGCGGAAAATCTCTGTCTAGACGCTCCGATCACTTTAGCGGAGGTCCGAGCAGAACTCAATCGCCTCAAGACGACTTCGGCGGCCGGTCCTGACCGCATTTCAAATAAAATGCTTAGGAATCTAGACGACGCATCCATTCATGCTCTTACCGACTATTTTCAAGAATGTTGGGCCAGCGGTACCATCCCTCAAGAGTGGAAATGCGCCAATCTAGTCCTCATCCCGAAGCCAGGCAAACCACCAACCTTGGCCAACCTCCGTCCCATCTCTCTCACGTCCTGCGTTGGGAAGCTGATGGAACACGTTATCCAGACCAGACTCTCACGATACCTTGAAGACAACCATCTTCTACCAGACACTATGTTCGGCTTCCGCCCTCATTTAGCAGCCCCGGACATTATGCTTCTTCTTCATCATCAGGTAGTCATGAGACGTACACTAGACACAAAAGTCATCGTCGGCCTCGATGTTGCCAAGGCATTCGACAACGTCCTCCATGAAGCGATTCTTCAACAACTTCAAGCTCTCGGTGTCGGACATCGCATGTATGCGTACATCCGAAACTTTCTCACCGACCGCACAGTGCAACTTAAAGCCGGCACGGGAGATCCTTCCATCATCTCTCCGGGAAACCGTGGCACGCCGCAAGGTGCCGTACTTTCGCCGATGCTTTTTAACGTCGCACTGATAGGCCTGCCGAAGCTACTGGCCGACATCCCCCACCTGCATCACAGCATTTATGCTGACGACCTCACACTTTGGATCACGCGCGGCAGTGACGGCCAGATTGAAGAGACTTTACAGACCGCGATCGAACGGATCGGGGATTATCTAAGTA